>OZ025240.1:64661138-64718638 GCA_964019155.1 Osedax fenrisi | reverse complement strand
ATTTCTGTATTCATATATTTATCTATTTATAGCTTTCTACTTTTGATTTCAATATATTCCATTACATTACACATCAATATGACTAATACATGCATTCAATGTAATATTACAATTACTTGTACAAACTTTGTCACTTGTCTATGTACTCTGCTATACACTTTAAATGTCTAAATGCACATAATAGCTTGCCATATAATTGGATAACAAGCAGTGCAGTACATAAGCATGTCGTCAGTGTACTTAAATCTCCTTCTTTTAAATTCTCATGCCAGACTTGCCTCCAAAAACCCAACCTTATTCCTTCATCTACAATCCCTCCGCTTTCTACTTCCATGACTGACTTACTAAATACTATTCCTTTCCTTATTAAAGATATATCCTCCCGCCTTGACAAACAAGACACATGTTTACTCAACATATATTCACAATTACAAAATATCAAATCAAACTACAAATACTCAACTATCACTCATCCTACTGTCACTTCCTCAATCCCCTTTCTTCCCCCTCCTCCTCCTTCTACTTCCTCAATCCCCCTCCCTCCCCCTCCCCCATCACCTACCCCTATCCCTAGTCTCCTAGAATTACCCATCAATATGCATTTTAGACCTGTCTCCAATCCATATATTAGTAGACCAAATTGCCAAATAACCCACATAAATCATACTCGACCACTACCTCCATCCATCCCTCCTAATTACAATTCTATTGTTATTGAACACCTAAATAGTAAACAAACGACAAAATTGTTCTTAACCGATCTACTCTTGTATGTACACCTCCCATCTAATGCAATATCTACCTATAAATTCATCAATAATATAGTCATAATATACTCTAATTCCGACAACCTCTACTACACATTTACATCAAAAATACAGAATATTATGAAACATCCCCACTATACAAACTTATATTTTCGTAAACAACGTAGTCTACTTGAAAGAGTACGAGGTAAATTATTATACCACGCCACAAAAGCAAATCTGACTCCACCCAATGCTAAATGTACTTACAATAACTCCAACGAAACCTATGAATTAAGAAACATAATCAACTCAAAGGTTGACTGGAAATCAAGTCCCATAAATATAACTCCTCATACCTATAAAACCTGGGAACATTCTTATGAATCTTACATTAAAGCCAAATCGTATGAACCTCATAACACCAGTTCATCTATACCGCCAGCCTGACTGCACCATCTCCCAATCCAACCCCACACCAGTGTCTCACTTACCGCCATAACTATGCATTCACCACCAATGGTAACTTCATCTTCCACACAGAATATTAAAGCTGCCACTCTTAATATCCGATCAATAAGAAACAAAATTGAAATCATCCTTGACCTATTCAATGATCTAGATCTAGATTTTTTATGCCTTACAGAGACCTGGTTATCTAATAATGATACACCTATTATTTCCTCACTGAATACTGATACACACTGTTTTGTCCACCTACCTCGGGATGGTCTCCATCTCGGTGGTGGAATCGGACTACTTTATAACAAAAATATCAAACTGACTAACAACAAAGACCTGAAACAAATATATTCCGAAGCCTTATCATGCACTTTCCACCCCACTAACTCACAGCCCATTACATTTATCACAATATATAGACCACCACATCAATCTATCCCTCTCTTTATTGATGAACTGAATGAACTACTCATAACAACGAATAAGCACACTATAATTCTAGGTGATTTTAACATTCCAATATCACCTTCATCGCACTATTCCAAACTACTCAATCAAACTATAAACTCTCACAACTGCACACAATATGTTACATCATCTACTCATTCATCAGGCAATATTCTTGATCTGATCATAACACATAATACGAATACCTCCATCACAAATACATCCGTTAATAGACTTATCACAGATCATCACATTATTACATTCATTGTTAAATCTCCCAAACCTAAACGACAATCACAAACTATACATTACAGAAAATCTAACAACATAAATATTACTGATTACATGCGTGATTTTACTGACCTACTAAATACTTCCAAAGACCCTACTGACACTACCAACCTTGATATAGTTCTTCTTAAAACACTGGACAAACATGCACCCATCACAACAAAAATTATCACTAAACGTAATAATATAAAATGGTTCAACCCCACACTTTCCTTATACAAACGTAAACTCAGATCCGCTGAAAAAACATGGAGAAAGTTCAGAAGCCATAACAACTTAATTTCTTTCAGGCAACATTCCAGTGAATATAGGTTTATGATAAAGAAGGCAAAACATGATTATTACACTGACACAATTAAAGCTGCTGGAAACGACACAAAAAAACTATTCCAGATATCAAATTCTCTACTCGGTCGTATAACCCCCCGTATTCTCCCAGAGGGCACCCTATCTTCCTTACCTGCATTATTTGATATATACTTCAAAAACAATGTACAGATAATAATCAATTCCCTTCCTCCTCTAACGCTTCCACCACTAAAAACATCTATATACAAATTAGATTCCTTTACCATCCCAACTGCAACAATAATCGACAAGCTTCTTCAAGCCGTCAAGTCATCATGTAAGCTTGATCCAATACCAACAACACTACTACACAAACTATCCACTCATCTCACTCCATACTATAAAAACATAATAGACAGGTCTCTTATATCAGGTATTGTCCCCTCCTCAATGAAACATGCACATGTAACTCCAATAATAAAGAATTCATCACTAGATAAATCAGACCTATCAAACTACCGCCCCATATCAAACCTATCGTACATTTCAAAAACTCTCGAAAGAGTAGTCTGCTCCCAACTTTCAAACTACTTAGATAAACACAAATTATTAAATAAATTTCAAAGCGCCTACACTAAAAATAAAAGTACCGAAACTGCATTAACCCACATATTAAACAAAATAAGACTGTACCCAACACAATACTGCTCCATCATCATCCTACTTGACCTATCAGCTGCATTTGATACCATTAGTCACAACATCATGATTCATCGACTGGAGTATATCGGCATAACTGGTACGGCACTCGCATGGTTCTCTTCCTACCTTAGCGACCGTACCTACTCGATCTCCATCGAATCACACACAACTGACCCCAGACTTATATCACATGGAGTTCCTCAAGGCTCCGTTCTTGCTCCCATCCTCTTTAATATTTATATATCTCCCCTATTAGACATATTTGATAACTACCCTGACATTTACTTCCACACCTACGCTGACGACTTACAAATTTACTGCAACTTACCCAACCCATCAACAAACATAGCCACACTAAACAAATGTCTAGAAGACATTCGACTATGGCTCTCAACCAACTCGCTATCACTAAACACCCACAAAACACAAGCAATACTAATCAATACTACTAAAACTGTTCCAATCGTCCCACTCATTCAGATAAACAACCATAACATAAAATACTCCCCCTACGTAAAAAATCTTGGAATTACCATTGACCAATCACTGAATTTTACTCAATACACAACAGACTTATCAAAATCCATTAACCGAACACTACACACAATCAGACTAATAAAACCATCTATAACCACAGAACTATCAAAATTACTAGCAACATCCCTCATACTTCCACGACTTGACTACTGTAACTCTATACTTCATAGACTCCCCAAAAACTCACTAATACCACTCAACCGATTACTGAATTCCACTGCACGAACTGTCCACAGAATCCCCAAATACTCCAGGACTCACATAACTCCATACCTAAAATCTCTTCACTGGCTTCCCATCACACAACGTATCCAATACAAAACCTTACTTATATCCCACCAAGTCATTCATCACAATCACCCCGACTACCTAACTGACATACTAATAGAAAATAACACATCTAGAATACAACGTAAAATCAATAAATACAAATTACTTATACATAATCCAAAACACATATCACGCAAACAAGAAACAGCATTCTCAATATCTGCCCCAAAATTATGGAATAACCTCCCTTACAATATAAGAGAAATCACCTCAACCCCACTCTTTAAACGTAAATTAAAAACACACCTGTTCGAAATCGCATATAAATAACCCACGAAAACACGGCCGAAAACTCACACGATGTTGATGGCAGTGTATAAACCATTAGGTTACAAGGTTACAAGGTTACTACTACTACTACTACTACTACCACCACCACCACCACTACTACTACTACTACTACTACTACTACTACTACTACTACTACTACCACCACCACCACCACCACCACCACCACCACCACTACTACTACTACTACTACTACTACTACTACTACCACCACCACCACTACCACCACCACCACCACCACCACCACCACCACCACTACTACTACTACCACCACCACCACCACCACCACCACCACCACCACTACTACTACTACTACTACTACCACTACTACTACTACTACTACTACTACTATAATGTATATGTAACACACATTAGTATGAAATACGTTGTCTACATGATGTAGGTTGCCTCTTATGTTTATTTACGCTTTCACTAATAAACTCGTTCAGTAATTAGTAATTAGTAATGCACATACACTCACACACGCACATACACACACGCACATCCACACACACACACGTACACACGTACACACACTCGTACACACGCACACTAAATACTCGTCCACTCGTTCGGTAATTAGTTTATTAATTTAAATTAATTAATGGTCGTATGAATGCTTCTACATGTCAGTGTGTATATATATATATTGTGTGTGTGTACGATGTACGACGTACAGTGTATGTCGTACAGTGTATCACGTATACTGTACTATGTAGAATTAAATACACACACCTACCTATAAATACACTCATATTCATACAATACAAAATATAAACGCATACATTCGCAAGCATAAAGAGAGCAAAGATTTTGCGAAGCAAAGATATAACACTCCCTATGCATGCAACGTAATTTAGTAATAGCCCCAACCGCTGCTAGCAGTAGTATCGAAATCACTGAAATAGATTTAGGTTCGGCTCTGTTTGCATACAACAATGTTTTCATTGCTCTATTAAATTACATGCAATATAAATTAGCTTTTACTCACTAAATATATACTTATAGCATTTAAAACATACATATCATATTTGTTTGTTATATATTAGTAATGAACACTTAGTTTTCATCATATAAATATTAATTTAAAGCATATTATTTAACATTTTAAAAGTGTATAGTTAAATACGAATTTACATTATAAACAACGCATAGTTCCTAAAAGTAACCCGCTATAGGTGGCACCAGGGTATTTTGTATACAAATTCGAATTACACGATTTCGCGTAAGTGTTATATCTTTCCTTCGGAAAATCTTTGAAGAGAGTGTATTTATTTGTAAATATATAATGTAATGTATACTATATATATAATTAATATATTGTAATTTAAAGCTAATTATAAAATAAAGATAATATAGTAAGAAGTATATTATCAAGTGAAACTGTATTATTTATTTATGAATTACATTATATTTAATATTTAAATAATATTATTTTAGAATATGCAAGATTAATTTGCGAAAATCCATATATATATATGTGTGTGTATGTTTGTGTTTGTATATGTGTGTTAAATACATATCAGTATAGTTATATTATTATATAATATTTGTAATGTAATATTTGATATATATTATTTATAGTTGTGTATCAAAATCATTAGTCGTGAAGTCTTATTTCACGATATATCATTGTATCGTATGTACACATATATATCAAGGTATTTTAGCTAATCTGGTTTATTAAAACAATGTGAATAATAATACAAATAATGCTAACACTGCAGTGTTAGCATTATTTGTATTATTATTCACATTGTTTTAATAACCCATGGGTTACAATAATTCAACAATACGCTATTCCATACACATGGAAATCCGCTTTAAGAAATAATGACTGTCGGTAAATGCAATAATAAATGTGTTGCAGGGAAATGATGATTTATAACATTGATGTTTATATTACGTAATTGTCAAATTAAATAAGTTAGTAATGTCATAGGTAAATACATAGGTATACTGTAGAATGTTAGGTACATGCGTTCTATATTGTATATATATATGATCCTATTTTATACGTAATATACATAGTATACATTGTATATAATACTATAATATTATATTATGAAACATATTATAACCTATTATAACATTTTACTTATCTATAAGTACATAATAAACAAGATATCACATAATTGTAATTAATACAAATCACGAAATAATTATTTAATATCGACTATACTATATATATTATTAAATATTAATTGAAGATTATATGTAAAGTTACATATAATCTAAATATAACTAATACATAACACTCTAGAGTGTTACGAACTATTGATTATTATGTTAGTACTAACATATAACACACACACACACACACACACACACGCACACACACACCTAATACACAATGCGCGCAACATATTAATATTAATATTATTATTAATAATAAATATATAATAATAATAATATTATTAAATAATATATATATATATATATATATATATATATATATATAATAATCCATATTATATGTTGTATACTAATGATAATAATGTACTAACAATCTAGTCCAGATATAACAACAATTATTTCAAATTATTAAAAAGACAATAAGTAGAAAAGTGGTTATAGTTGATACACTTACATCACATGCTCATGCCATGTCCTTGCTTATATTGCAAATATACTAAACACTTATAATATCTTAATATAAACAGTTTGTTGGCGCATACAAAAGTGAACTTCTTGATATTCATATATACTAGATTATATATATATATATATATATATATATATATATATATATATTATATATATATATATATATTATTGTTATTTTTATTTGGTGGAATCATTTCATCCCATCCAGGAACTTAGATGAAGTTTTCACTTATAACAATATGACCCTAATATCCCTTCGAAGCCGCTTTCATATTTAAGGCATCTATAGTTTTAACGAGAGTCGATCATTTATTTATACACAATTATTAAAGATCACTTCTAAATATTATTTTAAGACCTATTTAATTATAAGGACGAGGCTCGAATCCGTGTCCTATATGAGTATACTGGTTCCGTGTCTGACACCTTATCCAACTGTACCATACAGGCAAGTATGAATATATATATATATATATATAGTTTCTGAAGAAAAGGAAATAAAAAAGAGATGGCATCAATATACTGAAAATCTATATAGAAGAGATATTAATATGAATGATAATTTTAATGTATATTTATATGAAGATGAACCTGATGTATTAGAGATAGAAGTAAATGAAGCAATACAGCACATATCTAACAGAAAAGCTCCAGGTTGTGATGTAATACCGATAGAGTTTCTAAAAGCAGGAGGAGATGAGGCAATTAGAGTCATGACAAATCTATGTAATAGCATATGGAAAATGAAGACATGGCCAAATGATTGGAAGAAGTCCATATATGTCCCTATTTACAAGAAAGGAGATAAAAAAGAATGTGGGAATTATCGAACTATTGCCTTAATCTCACATGCTAGCAAAATACTTCTGAGAGTTCTACAAAAAAGACTGGAGGCCTTCCTTATCCCTGAACTACCGATCGAACAAGCCGGGTTCCGAAGAGGTAGAGGAACTAGAGACCACATATCAAACCTGAGATGGTTGATGGAAAGAGCTAGGGATAATCAAAGAGAACTATTCATGTGTTTTATTGACTACAAGAAGGCATTTGACTGTGTAGACCATCAACGATTATGGAACACTCTCAAAGGTATGGGAGTACCTGAACATTTGATTGTCATGCTTAGTAACTTATATACAAATCAGGATGCGACTATAAGGACAGAGTATGGAGAGACAGGCTACATACCGATTGGTAAAGGAGTACACCAGGGTTGCATTCTATCTCCATTGCTATTCAACATCTATGCAGAAAAGATAATGCGAGAGGCTCTAGATAAGTGGGACAAAGGCATTGGCATAGGTGGAAGGAAAGTATCAAACCTGAGATATGCGGATGACACCACATTGATAGCCGGTAATAGAGAGGATTAGAACTTATAGAAAAAGTCAAATCGTCGAGTGAGAAAGCTGGGTTATATCTAAATGTCAAAAAAACTAAGGTGATGGCAACAGGAGAACTAGATTCTATAATAGTTGATGGCGGAAATATAGAAGTAGTTGAAAGATTTGTCTTCCTGGGAGCCTTGATAACAAGTGAAGGACAAATAGATATGGAATTACGCAGAAGAATTGCAATGGGAAAAAGTGCAATGGGAGGTCTGAGGAAAATTTTTAAAGATAGAGATTTAAGACTCGCCACTAAAGTAAAAATTGTACAGACACTTATTTTCCCGATTATTCTATACGGTGCAGAAACCTGGACTCTAAAGAAGAAGGAAAGAGCAAAAATCTATGCTTTCGAAATTTGGTGTTGGAGAAACCTGCTTGGAGTGACCTATATAGATAGGAAGACAAATATAGAAATAATTGCCAGCATAAAACCCAAAAAAACGCTAGAGGCAGAAATTGTCAAACTTGCCTTATCATACTTCGGACACGTGGTGAGAGAGGACTCGATGGAACTACAGCTGATGCTAGGAAAGATGGATGGTCAACGAGGAAGGGGTAGGCCACACATAACGTGGCTGAACAATGTGCAGAATTATATAGCCAACGATAACATCATGAAGATATTAGCAGAAGCCAGAAATAGAGTGATATGGAGAGGAACTGTTATGGACGTCGCCAGGGGTCGGTTACGACTCGACGGCACAAGGTAACAAGGTATATATATATATATATATATATATATATATATATATATATATAACCTATATGTGTATCAATTCGCTATATTATATAGCCTATATATGACATATTTACATTTGTATTCTCTTAAAACTATACTAGGAATATGTTCTATTTATATACTTATCCCATTATCATACTAGTAACAAGAAAATACTACATGTATGTGTCTATGTCCGTATTACCATGTTACACGGTAAACCGCGTGGCAATACGCTATATATAACTATAGTCCACTGTCTATACGGACCACCCTAGGGGACTTCGTTAACATCATTGAACTAGTAATTATCAAATGTTTAATGAGTTGACCTATATATATATTATATATTATATATATATATATATATATATATATATATATACATGTATAATACTTGATTAGCATAATTACACAAGTAATTATTAAATGTTTAATGAGTTGACCTATATATATTATATACACGTATAATATACATAATATATATTGTATATATATATACATACATACTTTGATATAACACACAATATACGTGTATTCTTAATTAGATTAGTGTGTATGCATATTAGTATCCATCCTATAGGAACTGTTGCATTGCGGATGTTGGTATTTACAGTTAACACACGAGATATAAATATAGCCATAATTAGTTACTATTAGTTACCCGTCAAACGGCCTGCACCATATGCCCTATAGGGTATCTGTATACAGGCTGTGGGTGTGTAGTACATACGAACTATAGTTCATACAGCCTATAGGCTATGTATAGACTATGTGTACATGTACTACATACAGCCTGTACACAGCCTGTAGGATATTAGACGAGTAACGATCGTATATATATATATATATATATAGTTTGTATACATGTATACCGGTTGTATAGTATACTATATATGTATACATATATGGCATACCCTATAGGGTGTTTCGTACCCTATAGGGTATGATGTACCATATCGGGTATACCCCATTATCATATATGATCATATATACTCAACCCTAATACACGTTTATACTAGCGTGTATTATACGACGAATAATGCGGAGTTATATAGTATAGTATAGTATATATACTATAGTATAGTACAGTATACTGTATACTGTATAGTATATATATATATATATATACTATAGTATAGTACAGTACAGTATAGTATAGAGTAGTATAGTATAGTATAGGGTATTATAGTATAGTATAGTACAGTATACTGTACTATATATATAGTATAGTATAGTATAGTATAGTATAGTATAGTGTAGTATAGTATTGTATAGTATAGAGTAGTATAGTATAGTATAGTATAGTATAGTATTGTAGAGTACAGAGTAGTATAGTATAGCATGGTACCTATAACTCTATATAAATATAGCTATACCGGTCTCAATCCACTCGTATGAAGCCAGTCGCTATACTGCGATATCGCATATACGATAATATAGAAATAGTATACTATTAATGTATAGTATATATATAATACTATAGTATACTATATACTTTATATTTTGTATATATATATATACTATAGGGTCTGCAGTTGATGATAAATTGTTATGAAGATTTTGGTAACCATAACTTAATAACGTTTAATGTTGATAAATCGCTTATTTTACTAATTTATTTTGATAAATCTGATCATAATTCTGTTAAATTATATATTGGTAATTAACTTCTAAATTATGTTAAATCATATATATATCATGGACATTGGATATTAGAAAACTTATATAATACAATTTATATATAAATATATATATATATATATATATATATATATATATATATATATATATATATATAGATATATGTAATACCGGGGAGTATTACTACCATGGTAGTAATGAGTACCTGCAGGTAATACTATAATATACTATAACTACAGTTATGATGTACGACATGACATGGCATATCGTAGCGAGGTATAATAGATACCCGGTAGAGTGGGGTATTATCTATAAGTTATGGCTAACTACACCCCTGTAGTTCCCCCCCCCCCCCGCGATACCCGTTGCTTCTCGATGCTTCGATAACCGACATTTGATGTATTAACACCTCAGTTCACCTTTATACATCATACTACACATCTAGTATCATACGTAGCCATAACTACAGTATACCGCGATATAATAGCGTATAACACTTATAATATACAACGCATATACTTTATAGTATATTACATCGCATATGTGCATTACAAAACCTTCTATATATATATATATATATATGTATATATTCAGTGAGTTGTTAGTAATACAATTATTTAAGTAGGATAAACTACCAGTTGTATATTGTTTACATAACATGCTATTGTATTAAAAACATAACAATACTTGTTGATACGGTAATGCGATGACTCATGTTCCACTCTGAAGTGTGCGCTGATCATGTTAACATTTCCCTCTGTGGAGTACGTGTAATGATAATACTAACCTATAAGGTAATACTAACCTTATAAGG
The DNA here is from genome assembly GCA_964019155.1 of Osedax fenrisi. Taxonomy (NCBI): domain Eukaryota; kingdom Metazoa; phylum Annelida; class Polychaeta; order Sabellida; family Siboglinidae; genus Osedax; species Osedax fenrisi. The sequence goes on along the minus strand of OZ025240.1, from coordinate 64,707,373 downwards.
TAATACTAACATCATAAGGTAATGCAAACATTATAAGGTAATACTAACATCATAAGGTAATGCAAACATTATAAGGTAATACTAACCTTATAAGGAAATACTAACCTTATAAGGTAATACTGACCTTATAAGGAAATACAAACCGTATAAAGTAATGCCCACATTATAAGGTAATACTAACCTTATAAGGAAATACTAACCTTATAAGGTAATACTAACCTTATAAGGTAATACTAACATCATAAGGTAATGCAAACATTATAAGGTAATACTAACCTTATAAGGAAATACTAACCTTATAAGGTAATACTGACCTTATAAGGAAATACAAACCGTATAAAGTAATGCCCACATTATAAGGTAATACTAACCTTATAAGGAAATACTAACCTTATAAGGTAATACTAACCTTATAAGGTAATACTAACATCATAAGGTAATGCAAACATTATAAGGTAATACTAACCTTATAAGGAAATACTAACCTTATAAGGTAATACTGACCTTATAAGGAAATACAAACCGTATAAAGTAATTCCCACATTATAAGGTAATACTAACATTATAATTTAATACTATCCTTATAAGGTAATACTAACCTTATAAGGTAATACCAACCTTATAATGTAATAACAATCTTATATAGTAATACCAACCTTATAAGGTAATACCGACCTTATAATGTAATAACAACCTTATAATGTAATACTAACCTTATAAGGTAATACCAACCTTATAATGTAATAACAATCTTATATAGTAATACCAACCTTATAAGGTAATACCAACATTATAAGGAAATACTAACCTTATAAGGTAATACCAACCTTATAAGGTAATACCAACCTTATAATGTAATAACAACCTTATAATGTAATAACAATCTTATAATGTAATACCAACCTTATAAGGTAATACCAACATTATAAGGAAATACTAACCTTATAAGGTAATACCAACCTTATAAGGTAATACCAACCTTATAATGTAATAACAACCTTATAATGTAATACCAACCGTATAAAGTAATGCCCACATTATAAGGTAATAAGAACCTTATAATGTAATAACAACCTTATAAGGTAATACCAACCTTATAAGGTAATACCAACCTTATAAGGTAATACTGACCTTATAAGGTAATAAAAACCTTATAAGGTAATAACAACCTTATAAGGTAATACCAACCTTATAATGTAATACCAACCGTATAAAGTAATGCCCACATTATAAGGTAATAACAACCTTATAAGGAAATACTAACCTTATAATGTAATACCAACCTTATAAGGTAATACCAACCTTATAAGGTAATACCAACCTTATAAGGTAATAACAATTTTATAAGGAAATACCAACTTAGAGAGATAGCTTATCTGACAATTACGCGTGATTTAGTTATCCATGTGGCTGCTGCTACAAATCTATTAATAGCCATACGATGTGTACGCGTACGAGATGAATACATGTAATACACCACGTGGTACTGGTTACGTAATACGTTATGTATACATGCGATTATGTAATGTATTGAAGGTTATTCAAGGTTATCGTGCACCGATCGGTGGAATTCGTCAATTCGGATGTATTTTCAAAAATGTTAATCATATTTGATGTAAAACATACTCGAGTCGACACTTACTCGGTAGATAGCTGTGCATTGTAGTATGTACGACGTACACTGTACGTCCCTAGTAGACGTAGTACACGTACCACATGTACTACACTTAGTACATTGTACGAATACTTATAAAGAAAACTATTTACATTTATGAAATATATAATAAAAAATATCGCCAAATATTTTATATATAAATTATAGTTTGTATATACATGTATATATGCATATACATATATGTGTATACATATACATACATGTATATATATATATATATATATATATATATATATATATACAAATGAAATGCGTAGGTATATATATAGTGCTTACATTTTCACCCATGTTATACATATTATACGATTATATATATTATCTGCGTACTCTATAATACAGATGTAAGGTATACTATAGCTTAACAACTAGTGAAGATATATCTAGAAATACGCCAGAGAGTGTTATTACACAACGTAATATGCTATACACGCGAGAAGGCAGAACCTCATTATCACTATGTGTTATATTAATATATTAATATATATACAAATCGTATATTGTCGGCAGACGTGTTTACTCTGATAATTAGAAAACCGGACCGTATATATAACCGACCAATGGCAGAGCAGCACCACCGTCGTGCACTGATTATAGAGATCCAATTCGAAGTAACTCGCGCGCTTCGGGTACCACGAAACCGCAGCGTTAAATTCTCGAACGTGGAATTATTCGACGGCGAATTAAGCGCTTGTTTATTTGCCGAATTAACGTTGGTCGGCTGGTCGTGCCGGCATTGCGGACAGCGGCCATCTTGTGTACGCTCCGCTAGTGATCACTTAATTATCGCGCACGAACTATTCTCAGTCACGTGACGACTTAGCTTATCGCCTCGCGTCTCGCGGGTTCTCATCTTTTCTCGCGTCTCGAGAGCTTTCTTTCTCGGTAAACAAAGCCTCTCGCGTGAATCTACCCCTTCACCCTTCACCCACCCACCCACCAACACACACCGTTATGGTAACCTCTGACCCCTAACCACGTAGGAGGGACTTAACTTTCAGCGGTGACATTACACCTATTACGAGACAATGACGTCGAGCGTAGGCTTATTATTGGTGACGATTCTACTGGTGTCCGCTGTGCAGAAGTGTTCGTCGTATGCTATCAGATCACAAGGTTTCTATGCATGTTACTTATAGTTCGTATTAAGAATAACGACAATAGACATAGCATGTATATATATATATATTTATATATATATATATATATATATATATATATATATATTAAATAGTAATATACCTTATATAATTGCTACAACGCATACTGTGCGTCGCATATGCTATACTCTTTTGTCGGTATTCTCTTATCGGTAGAGGTCACATGCCATAGTATATGTATAATGTATATGTATATATATATAATGTATATGTATAATATATATATATATATATATATATATATATATACATATACACATACATATACATACTTTACAACTCGTCTCGGAATTAGACCGGCTACATCGGTTACTGGGGCAACATACCTCGTGACCTGCTTCCTCCTCCTCCCATCATTCGCTAGGTCACGTGGCGATGTTGCCGTGGAATGGCGATGTTTACGTTGGTATGTAAACACTGCAGCCTCCCCCACCGAGATAAGAGTTCGGTCAGGTGAACTAACCACCGTTTTTTACATCTTACTAGAGTGTGCATTTGTAATATTTCATAAGGGTTTCACATAGTTGACTATAGTATATATATATATATATATATATGTATATGTATATTTATATATATATATATATATATATATATATATATATTACTATTTAATGTAAATTAAGAGTTACAATTAAACTTATATTTTATAAAAGTGTTTATCTATTTCATATTAATGGTAATATATTTGTAATATATATTGGTATACATTATTGGTAGTATTTAATCAAATGTAATACATTGTATTGTAATTTAAATCAGAAATGCATATAAATTAACCTACATATTTATATATATATATATATACATATCATAACAAATATAATTAAATTACATTGGTATAATTAAATATATAAATTGATAATAAATATTTATGTACATATATATATAATCATATTTATTAATTAATTATATCTACACATCATGTATAAAACGTGTTATATTAATTAATTAACACACCACACACACACATGCACACACACTCACGCATGTATATATTCATAATTAGCTTTTAACACCATTACCAGCATGGTGATGTAATCTATAGAATATCTACAACATTGAAATATGTGCTATTATTTTATAATGTACAACACAACATATATATATATATATATATAAATATATGTATACTTATATTATTGTATATTTTATATAGGTATATATATATATATGGTATTGTACTAATTTAATAATTGCCTACATTAAATCTACATTCTGAGAATTATTAATTAGTAGTCTTACACCATAAACTCTTACATCATATAATATTACATCATAAACTATTACATCATACACACTTACACCATAATATTCTTACGCAGATGAAAACAAAATACCCGCCTCAAAAGTGAACGCTATTTTATCTCAAATAGACACCATGCTGGACACGATTAGAATGGAAGTTGCAGGTAACACAAGTATTTATATACGATAACACCACTTGATTACACGTTGCTATTCTGAATTGTTATTGAATAATATTTCGTTTTAGTATAGATATATAATTCATATGTTGATATAATAAAACAGTAAGACTATAATCATGCAGCTTCGCGAAAATCGTTTAAGAGCGTAGTTTGTCTAAATATATTTAATGACTACTCTATATAGTCATATAGAGTTCTATATAATGATTAACATAAATAAAATCCATAGTATTTAGAATATAAGTCCAAATATAACGTCTACGATAAAATAATATAAATAGTATACTTAAAACACATTCGAGAATAGCGCTCGCTATTATATATATATATATATATATATATATTTGTAAACCATCATCATCATCATCATCATCATCATCATCATAACGTGATAACACGTGACCACAGGGCTACGAGATACAATGGAAGAAGGCGATGAAGAACAAGCCACGCCCCATTACCAGATCAGGCAGAACCGCTACAAGAAGAGGACGTCGTCGGTCAGTAAGTGGAGGAAGGCCCGACTTCAAAAGAAGCGAGATTACGGTCAGCATTATGTAATCGTTATGTAATAGAGAATTGTACAGAGATAGTTATGTATTATAGTTATGTATAGAACACTATACATATGAATTATATAATATACAATTAACACGTACATATTCCAATATATATATACTTCATAGTAATATCATTTCGCTTATATAATTATAAATTTAATTTATTTTTTTAAATCTAGAAAACATTCTACTAATTTTTAGTAATATATGTATCCTTTTGTTTTAATATTAGATTATATAATAAATAATTAATGGTATATAATTTAATCTCAATAGTTTATTATTATTTAATTTTCAATAGATATATGGCCTAATTAATATATGTATAGTTACAATACAGTGTTAATAATTATCAGCAATAATGATTTATTGATTAGTTATTATATAACATTTATTAAAATATTACATACACGCATATATTCATATTAATAATTATTATTTTAACTATTTAGATATTCCATTTCCTTTCCACGGAGGATTCAGCCAATGATGATGTATTCGATCATACATACCCCATCACATAAAAAACGCGAGTCTGAAACACTTATCTTTTCGTAGTATATTACAAGATTGTATATCCATATTTATATTAACTTTACTATTATTATTTATAATATTTATTTAATATTTTACGTTTTATTTATTTTTATATTAAACACTTACAAATACGTCATTTCATATAAAATATCGCATCGAAATTATATTATAATATTTAAAATAAATTAATTTTAATTGAAATAAAATATTCACATTACTGAATCGTGTAAAAATGTTATTAATTCGGAATATTGTTATACACGTATATATACATATATATTTTTAAGTAAATTATGTATTAATTATATTAATCATAATGTATGATTCATATATGAATAACTTATAAGTAATATTATATTAGTAATAAGTAATATAATAATTGTATCTAGTCACTTAAAAGTATATATCATGCAATATTTTAAATGTATTTAAAATAACGTCATAATATATTATACATTATTGTATACAATAAATGATCAACTTTACTTTACTTTAAATTAATAATACATATATATAAAATAATATATATATATGTAATATCAACTAAACGTATCTAAATTATTCAATAAATACGATTAATAATTTATTAAATATAATAAAGTAATCCATAATATTAGTTAGGTAACATATTGGGATTATAATAAATTTGTTAATAATTATCACATTAATGAAATTATCTTTTAGTTGATATTTAAAAAACTAAATATTTACACTAAATATGTATTTACATTAGACAAGTATATAATATACTTTGTCATATATATATATATATATATATATATATATATATATATATAAGGGTAATAGGGTAATTGTCTCGACAAGCAGCAATGCTTCTACAATTACCTAGGTACTTGTACCTAAATCTGATAATAATAATAATAATATATATATATATATATATATATATATATATATATATATATTCAGTTAACTCTCGGTAAGTCGGACATCGGATAAGTCGGACTTCTCGATAAGTCGGACATATTTAATTGGTTTATTGGATTTGTATCTAGTTCCATGGAATATACATGCATGTTAAATTAATCAGATAAGTCGGATAAGTTGGATTGGATAAGTCGGACACATACTATTGTCATTTTTATGATTTTTATACTGGATGAGTCGGACTTTTTATAAATTGTCAGACATTTTTACTTTAAATAATGAATATTATAATTTTAGTAAGTAATATTATTGAATACAACATTTTATGTTGTTGATTATTGCATAATTCCACATGTCGGTAACCAATTAACTCACGCTGCGCATGTTATGTCTTATTTGCATGCTATTCTGAATCTCGGATAAGTCGGACACTTTTCCCGGTCCCTTGCGAGTCCGACTTATCGGGAGTTGACTGTAATATAAAAAACTACCTATGCGGCGGATCAGTCGGTAAATGCGCCACATACAAGTTTACCAACTATAATAGGATGACTACTATAGTAGTATGCGGATAGGATCCATGTCCGTACCAATAACATAGGCCATACAATAATATTTAGAAATTATCTTATATAATTATGTATGAAATAATGATCGGCTTTCGTTACAAATATGCATTCCGTTACACAAGAACGGCTTCGATGGTCATTTGTTTATAAATTAATGGTTTAGTCAAAATAAATTCAAATTATTCGATATATATATATCCTTTTTAATGGCTTCAATAATGACAATCATTGATTATATTCCGTTATCTTTCTGATGGAGCACAGGACAAAATCAACCGTAGAATTATAAGTATTCGTATATGTTTGTTTAATTTCTTATCTCCATTATATATTGTTATATATATATAAAAAACGTATACGTTACAATTTGACATTAAACAGATACTTTAAAAAATAACGTATACACATTTATATATATGAATTTCGTAACACTTTCCTATCACACAAAATGATTAGGGTAATCCACCTCCTCAAATGTGAGCATATATGTATACATATATGCTCACATTTGGCACGTACCTTTTTGCCCAATATCATATGATATTATATGCATATATATATATATATATATATATATATATATTATATATATATATATATATATATATTATTGTTTATTAATTGACACTATTAATCCATGACGAACTTTCACGTTTAAACACAACCGAACATTTAACCGAACTCGCATAGCATACACGTTGGTGTATCGGCTTGTATAGGGGAATTCGCACTTTAGATTAATCTGAATATTTAGATATAATTATATCTTCACAATTATTATAACATTATATTACTTCTTTATTGAAATTCGTATTACGCGTTTTATTATATTTTATTAATAATGTTATACACTGATGAGTATACTATCATATAACACATGTCTAGGAATATGATATACCATGGTACCTCTGCAGAGGTGGGACAGTGTAAATATAGTAAAACCATAAATATGATTAGCCATCAATTTGTATATCAATTATATCATTTTAATATATGATATCTAATTGGTTAATGATCGACCAAATAACCCGACTTGCATAGGAAAAATTACTCATTTTTACGTATGTTTTTATTTCAGCAATATATTTATATTATATTAATATATAATTTAGATATTAATATATAGAATAAAGAACATTTTATTTTTTATTTGGGTGTACAAAATATCACAATCCAACATATATTTATGAAATGACAAGCTGATTTAACAAACACATATTTTGTAGAAAATACGCATTTTTATAAAATCAATAATTTATAATAATTATTTATTATTTATTAAAATAATTTTTTTTGCTATTCTTATAGGTATTGTGAAATACTATAAATTGTATATAGAATTTGTGTTTGTATCATTAATAGTTTCGGAGACATTGGAGTCGACCAAATTACCCGCATCCACCAAATTATCCTTCCTTCCTTGGGGAATACAAGTATTAATATTGAGCACGTATTATTGCGTATTATATGCACGTATTAATATTATATATTTCATACTATAGTATACTAATAGTATAATACTACAGTTAAGTGATGAGATATGGCGCGTAAAACTAAGTGATCAGATATCGATCATTCGTAATCGATATGTCTGACATGACATGACATGATACATTATGTGTCATCGTGGAGCAGTAGCTATAGTTCGTACACATATATAATTAATAAATTAGATACACCTGCAACATATCGCATACTTGTAATACACTATATAGATTGTATTGTAAATTAAATGTAATTAATGTAATACCGTTACTTAATGTATAATATCATCGTTTATTGTTCAGATTTATTATAAGTTATTAATAATTTAGATAATTTAAAATTAAAATATATTCATCTTAGGTATACAACTACTTTTAATTTAAATCTATTACAATTTATTTAAATATATATTTAATATGAATCAATGAATTAAATCAATTGAATAGACTATGTCTGTTGAGGAACAATGATAGAGAACATATGTATTGAATCGGTATATATACCAGGTAGGGGAAAGTAATCGAATACGGACAGTGCCCGAATACGGACACTCTCGGTATCTCAGAAACCATAAATCCTACAAAAAAATGTTTTATTAATAAAATATTCATAATCATATAAATAGTCTAAAAAAGTATTTTTTATTTTTTTATTATTCAAAATATTGCTGATATATCCAATAAACTGATTTTTTTATTACGATTTTAAATTTATCAAAACAAAATTCTCAATTCTTAAAACCTTCTCAAGTATATATAAATGTATTAATATAAAATATAACAATATATTATTAAAAACTAAAGCATTCTAAAAATTGTATTTTTAATTTCTATATTTTTTATCAAATATTCATTAAGTTATAAGCATATATCTAGATGTCATATAAGTTCTTAATACGGACACTCTAAATGTCTTAATACGGACACCCTATAACCAATCAACGCACAGCGTATGAATTATTCTGATTTTCATAAAAATCGCGTGCGTTATAATATTAATACCACCAACTAAGCTAATTCTAAACAAATTATTATTTAGACACTTAAATTGTATTATTAATTAAAAAATAATAAAAATAAATAAAATATAAACTAATTAAATTACAATATATTTTTCATAAAATTAATTATAAATAACGTAATTGTAATTTGTCTGGTTGATTCATCAATAATATATAGTTTATCTAGTGGTATATAGGGTGTCCGTATTCGGACATGGGTACCGAATACGGACATCCCAGTTATCTATGGAATTAAAAGATTAAATAAAATTTTAAAATTACAATAATATCTATAATCATATAATATGAATATATTGTAATTTTTGAATAAAAATAATGAGTCATAAAAAGTTAAGTCCATTTATTGTTAAAGTGTCCGTATTAGGTTACTTTCCCCTATACCTCTCGATTATTTAAATATATTTATCTAAAAACAATCTTGTTATGGCTTTTTTCAACATATTTATATTGTTTATATATATATATATTATCCACTTACATTATATAAATATAAAATTCACATGTATGAATATGAATATCACGGCGACAGAAGTAGTTATCGGGAATCCCTACACATCGATCACCCCCCCCCCCCCCACACCCACACACACCCCCCCCCCCCACACAGTGTTAGATTGACTGGCGGGTAGGCAACACGTCGTTAACACGTAGGACAATAGATATTACACGCAACATATTACAGCTATTTACGTGTACTAAACATAGACGTGAGATAAGTATACTCATATCACGCGTTGAATAATGGATAGTATGTGCTTTCCTTTTAAATGTCCACGCTTATTGAAGATATCAAATTAACACGCAATTTTCCATAGCTCTTAAACTAGGTAATGGAGAAAAAAATGCTCGTATTTATATTATGTAAGTTTGTAGTATTTTATATAAGTATGACATTGACAAGAAGGCAATAATTGAAGAATGGAATGTGAACGAACAGCCGAATATCTTGATAAGCATCAATAATATTAATAAATGCATGTCTACAGAGATGAATTTATTGAGTTAATATGTAGACTATATATACGTATATATATATATATATATATATATATATATACATATATGAATGAATGAATGAATGAAATCAGTTTATAGACAATTGTCTAAGGAGGATCATTGAAAGCTATAAGTAGCTTTATTAAGTCGATACCTCCATAGTATATGAATATAATAGCTTTGGGACATTTATACAATAATAATAAGACTTGTGTACTAGAATTCAATATAATAAGAGTAAAGAAATATATATAAAGAGAATAATAATAATAATAAAAATAATGTCCTACAGCGTATTTCCTCATGTTTCATCAATCCATTAAATAAACTAATAAAATAAAATGTGTTAAAACTTGTGAAAACAAATATAAAACAAAAAAGTGCGAATAAAATAATAAAAAATGATAAAAATATAAAACATAAAAATGACCCAAGTAGTTTTAAATATAACAATTTTAAAAATTGACGAAGATTAAAAATTTTAAAAAATATTAAAATACTAAAATATAAAAACTAATATTTATTTAAAAAGTAATTCTTTAATACTTTTTTTAATTTGTGTATATTATGTATATTTTCAGATTTTAATATATTATTACTCATTATATTATTATAGTATTTTGGGCCTTTAAAAAAAATTGTGTTTTGAAATTTCGTTGTTTTCATTAATGGTAAAATAAATCTTGATTTGTCTTTATTATAGATAAAAAATGTATCTAGATTAATGTTATAGTTATTATGTAAAAGGTTATACAAAAATAATATTATTCTAAAAGTTATGAGTTCATTCAATTTTAAAATAGAATTATATTTAAACATATTATTAGTGTGTGATAAACGAATCAGAGGTAATTGAGACTATGTCTATCATATTTATTCTATTGTCTATCATATTTTTATTGATAATTCGAATTGTTTTTTTTTGTATTAATACTAGTTTTTTTAATCTATCTTCATAAACATATATATATATGTATACTATAGTATATGTACATATATATGAAATATGTGTGTAAGTATAGTGAGTCGTGAGTACTCACTCTGTAGCGTGTTAAAATAAATCAATGCAAGAAAAGTATTAATTATAATTAATATAAATACATAAGTGTAATAGTGGAACCTCGGTGCACTATAAGTAGAAATACCGACAGGTGACAACTGCGGTACTGAGAGTAACGCGCTACTCGCGATTCTTTACGCAATATATAAAGTAGTATACTACTTTATGCGGTACTACTTTACGGTATAGTAAATAGATACTTTAGAGATCAATATTTACACGAATTATATATAACTAATCTCAAGTAACATATTTATTTTGTAAACAGAATATATATATATAAGTAATTATAAAAATATAATGAATTTCTTCGCGTTTATGAGACTTTTATAAATACAATACAAATGATAAATATCGACTCTCTCGCGTGGCTTAACCATTAATAACAATTAATAATCACATATATTATATATATATATATGTCTGAAATTGAAAATTAGATGTATCCTATTTATTTATAGATCGTATCGTTCATAATTATATTCTAATATAAATTAAATACTAATTTTAGTCTTTTATTTGTGGCATCAATTAAATAAATTATTACCCATATATATATATAAATACCTATAGGTATTATGGATTATAGATATAGGTATATATATATAAATATATATATATATATATATATTTATATATATATAAATATATATATATATATATATATATATATATATATATATAAGAATATATATATAGCTGCCTGTGTGGCTCAGTGGCTAAAGCGTCAGACACAAAAACAGTAGGACACGAGTTCGAGCCTATAGGCTATAGGCTATAGTCCGGACTATAGTCCGGATCATTAATTAATTTTATAAAATGGGTCTTAAAATATTATTTAGAAGTGATCTTATATATGATCGGCTCTCGTTAAAACCATGTATGCCACTACATGAGAGCGGCTTCGAAGGGACATTAGAGCCATATATGGTTATAAGTGAAAACTTCATCTAAGTTCCTGGATAGGATGAAAGGACTCCACCAAATAAAAATAACAATATATATATATATATATATTAAATTAATTAAAAACAAATTTTCCCTTAAAACTTAAAACTTCATTTTAAACTAAGTATAATGTTACATCATATTAACGTTATGACTCCTGCCGATTAGTTATAACTACCGTTAAGTTAATTAAGCAAAAGTATAATGTATTTAATTAGTATATATATATATACTTATATATTAGTCTACAATATATGTTAATTCATGTTCAATTAATCTATAAATAAAATTGTATAATTTTCATTATTGATTATTTTCATAATTAATATATATATATATATATATATATATATATTACAATTATTTAAATACATTAAATTAACATAATATATACATATATTAATTAACATATCCATTACTATGTATAAGTATATATATAGAGCTAAGTAAGTACATATTTATTATATAATAATATTGACTTTTGTGCCGTCCTATAGGCACAGTGAACATCAGTTTGCTCTGCAGATTCATGGTTAGGTTAGAGTTAGTTGTGTAGCTTACCACAGAGTTAACCTATATATATGTATACATAATACTACGTATATAGTATATAATCACGGTGTGTGTTTTGTATTTAATTTATTAACATAATTAGACGCTGTAACATTACTCAGAAGAAACCGTACAGGTATCGTTCTGGAACCTTCTGATTCAGTATATTATTGTACACTTGAAAACGGAATTCTGCAAACTGCATCTTAGTGCAATTGAACTTCCAGGCTATTATCGCTACGATCTATATTCGATATTAAATACAATTATTATGTAACTGCAATGAATAGTATATATTATATATATATATATTATATATATATATATATATATATATATATATATATATATATATGTGTGTGTGTGTGTGTGTGTGTGTGTGTGTGTGTATATAATATACACTGTATATAAACATACTACGTATACCCTACTCACCTTGAAGATGAACACAACGGCTATCAGACTGAACATCACCAGACTGCACGTGTGAACTATCGTCCAGCGATGCCAGATCTTACCACTGACGATATCGTTGTAGAGAGCGAACATTTCTCGCTCTCTCTGGTCGATTGAAGAGGCCCCTCTCGGTAACGTGTTCTCCACACGTTCGGGCTCCGACTCTATCTTTATCCTAGATACCAGTCAATTCGTTACGAGATAATATGTGTTAAGAAGCTAGATTGTAATGTGTACACTATATATATGCTTATATAATAATATGGTACTGATAACCATGATACATACGATAACAAGTACAACTATGGATGTTAGTGTTTGGAGTACGATACTTGTGATGATATCGATAACGATGAGTATTATATCGATTATTACAGTTCACACAACAACACTGATTATCTACACTAGCACATCGATGTACTGAACATTAATGCTGACTATAGGTAACTATATATAGTATTACCTGTCGTCTAGAACGTGACGTCTAGCTCTTTTGATCTTCTCCCCGAAAACACTTCGCGATAACTTCATGGCCAGGTCAGCTCTATTGATTTGCTTAAGTCGGATAGATAGGGGTATGAACGATTTACCTTTCCCTAATAACACAATATCACATATTAGTTTATATATTTATTAAATATATATATTGTTATTGTTATTGTTATTTGGTGGAGTCCTTTCATCCCATCCAGGAACTTAGATGAAGTTTTCACTTATAACCATATATGGCTCTAATGTCCCTTCGAAGCCGCTCTCATATTAAGGCATCCATGGTTTTAACGAGAGCCGATCATTTATTTATACACAATTATATAAGATCACTTCTAAATAATATTTTAAGATCCATTTTATAAAATTAATTAATGGTCCGGACGAGGGTCGAACCCGTGTCCTACTGCTTCTGTGTCTGACGCCTTAGCCACTGAGCCACACAGGCAGTTTAATTTTAAATAATTATTATTATTGCATATAAATTGTGTTATTTTTGTATTTTATAATAAAATAAATATGAATACAATATTGTATATTATCTATACTATTATTTCTTCTAAATTACTTCAAAAGAAAATGTTAAATTTGTGTTGCCCAGTTATATCAATACATATTTGATTTAATTGTATTATATATAACATATATATATATAACATAATATATATATATATATATATATATATATATATATATATATATATATATATATATAGTATACTATTACTATGTATGATATATCCTTATGATATATCATTCAAAAGTTTAAAAAATGTGTACTATAGTAAAGAATTCTATAGAATCCTTTAATTGTTATTGTTATTGTTATTCTACTTTGGTAGAGTCCTTTCACCCCATCAAGGAATGTTAGGAATGTTCACTTATAACCATATAGCTCTGATTTCCCTTCGAAGCCGCAATCATGTAATATATCCATGGTTGTAACAAGAGCAGATCATTTATTAATACATAATTATATAGTATTACTTCTAAATGTTATTTTAATACCTATTGTAATGGTCTGGACGGGGCTTAAACCCGCATCCTACTGTTTGTGCAACTTACGCCTTAGTCAGCTGAGCCATACAGGAAGTTTTATATATTTATAACGATAGATGTAAATAGGTGGGTGTTAAATCTGAGTAACAGGTATATACGTAGCGGTATTCATAGCTATTCGAGTATTTTGTGTATTTACCAATAAGTAAGGTAAGTTTGATCAGTATAATAACACACGATTAACGCACTTCTTGTGTTGATGATGCATCATTATACCCCATGGGGTATACTGTTTGCTAGCATTACACACACACAGGTCCTACGTCGTATGGCGGCCCACATCGATACAGTGATGCGATAATCATTGTACGGGTCGTGTGAACGCTCCTTTAGACATATGATATGAGTCATATATGACTGATCATCTAAACTACTCTATCAATCTTAAAAGGAAGCAAAGTATCCTGTATATATGAGGTTGGTCTTGCGTCGTAGGCCCCTTCGCTCGTGCGGGCAGTAAATAATACTAATAAAATAATAATGTATTTAATACAACTAGGCGCATTATTGTAAATATTATATCATATAAGGTTAATATACTATATAATATACTATATTGTAGGGTATACCTTCGTTTCTATCGTAATGAATCAGTAATTCTATACACGATATGTTTGGTTCAAATCTTCCGGTCCAATTCCTTTTATTAAATCTAAACACACGCGATATGATATCAAAAACTTGTTATATAATTGAATATTATATATATGCATTAATTTGTATTTTAGTTACCATGACATGTACCTTACCTTATAATCTTGAAGTATACTTAATATTAATACGTATACGAATATAAGTATATATCAACATACATATAGATTTATTATAAAATAGTTTAAAATTATTATAATATCATTAATTACTTTTAGTTATACATTTATATATTTATATTATATATATATATATATATATATATATATATATATTACCATATAAACAAACTATAAAATGCAGACTAATGGAGAAACATATTGCTCAACAAATTCAACAAAGTCAACCTTGTCACATTTTAATCGACATTATAAAGGCTTTTGATAGAGTATGGTACGAAGGTATATCGTGTATGGCATGCCATGACAACATGGGTATACACATCGAGCTGATCAACATACTAAAATCACTATATAATTCTACAACAGGCTATATAATATATCAAAAATTGTTAGTGATTTTCCAACTACAGTAGGTGTATGGCATATTGGCCTATTATATCCATTATTATTAATTATATTTCTAGAGATAATAATGCAAGACAAACAATGACATATCATATACATATACAATGACATGTACACAATAACAATAGGAGGAAGAACACTTTCCAACATATGATATCGATATTATAGATTGCACTTAAACTGAACTACAAGTGTTAATAAACTATTTAGAAAATAATGATGTAGTATATGGTATGGAAATAAGTCATGACAAGAGTAAAATACACTTAATAGGGGAAGTATGTGTACCAATCATTTACTTATATGGAGAACAGATCTAGAATGTTAAAAATTTCAAATATTGGTGCGATGCTTACTTGAAACGGAACGAGCAAAAAAGATAGTTTAATTAGACTAGCCACACCAACTGCAGTATTGGTGAGCTTGGAAAAGATTTGGAAGTCCAGTGAAATAGAATTTAATCTCAAGTTCAAGTTTATAAATTTGTAAAACTATCCATCTTCCTTTACGGCTGTGAAACATATATATTATTGCTAGAATCGAAAAAGAAAAAATATTGAATAAGAAGTCTATATAAGAGTATTAAATATAACAAACAAACAAACAAAACAAAACAAACATATACTTATCCACTGAAATAAAAAGGAAATTGGGATACTTTGAATCTCTTTTTTATATGGTGATACGTAGACAAATAATTTATTTATGCATATATTTCGACATAACTCGCTAGCCAAGTTGATTTTGCAATGTTCTAATGAAAATTATATAGGGTCGATAAACCTATATAGTCGAGAAATAAACTGAAAGATGACAATTTTGGACTAGGCTAATCTCTATAGAGATATAGTATACTTGCTCGAACTCTTAGATAACACTGTTGATCGTTACGAATAGAGGAAGTAAACTTTTTGTAAACAAATCATATGCTTCGCCATACGACAACATCGTTACGGCACTAAGTTACTAAGTAAGTATCTATATATATATATATATATATATATATCATTTATAACAAACATAACTGCGGTATTATAGAATGATGTATTAATATTATAGTGTGAAGAAATTATTTGAAAATATTAAAAATCTTTAATGTTCCGAATTATTGAAAATTGAGATTTTCGTATTTATTGACACGTAATCGTGCGTTGAGGTTTCCCTTCCTTACGCTAAATTATAGTATATAGGATACTCCTATTGAGCAAAATATTATGGTAATATTATATTTATAATAGTATATATATATATTTATTATAGGTATATACTTACCCAATAAATACAAGTGATCGAAGACTTTCTGATAAAATCCTACATTCTTTTTTAGTTAGATGGTCGGATACCATTTGTAACTGGTGAATATTCATGCCTTTAAGGGTAAATACTCCAACGAGTGAACATAGTACTATGCAAATACACGTAACGTACGACATCATATGAATAACGATCACAATAAGAGTTTGCAACACTATAGATAATTTAATATTGTTTTTAATTTTATTTATTTGTTTATAAACATGGAAACGATTGTTTTTTTTTGTAATTACAAATATTAATATTTTTTTTAATTGTCAATAATGATAACATCAATTTAAATTAAATGTTTACCATTTATGAATAATTATTAACTTTATTTCTATACGAATTGTTTATAATATATATATATATATATATAATTACATCGTGTAATCTATACATTATATATGTATAGTTCTGTAAAGTACTACTATAACTAGAGTACAATATTCACTTACATTTGAATTTTTAAATATTGAGATATATTTTATATTATGTACATATTAATAATATGTTCATTTATAATATACAAACTGTTCAATAAATTGATAGTAAAGTAATGAAATGGTCATGCGAATATTGGTATATGTGTATGGGGAAATTAACGTATTGGGTGGGGTTTAATTATATTCGTATACTCATCTATAGATGGTAATTAAAATTGAAATATTACATTTTTGAGTCGTAGTGAAAATGTAGATCACATTGTATTAGAAAGTGTTTAATATATAAGTATATTATTTTTATTTATTATTTCATCGAGTTTCACACTTCCAAATATGTTCCTATGTAGATGGGGACATGTAAGGCTAGTGATGCTATATATGCACATAGGACATATATGTCCTCTAATCAAACGTGGATTATGATTATTTAGCCACGTTTTAGTTAGTGCGTATATGAAATGGACTAGTTGGGTAATGTATTGAGTTATTCTGGGGATATTGATAGTTAGTAATATATTATTAATTAGTATGATAGTAGGGGAAGTAACCTAATACGGACACTTTAACAATAAATGGTCTTAACGATTTATTACTCATTATTTGTATTCAAAAATTACAAAATATTAATATTATATGATTATAGATATTATTATGATTTTAAAATATTATTTAATCTTTTAATTCCATAGATAACGGGGGTGTCCGTATTCGATACCCATGTCCGAATACGGACACCCTGTGTTATAATAAGGACACCCTATATACTACTAGATAAAATATATATTATTGATGAATCAAGCAGATAAATTACAATTACATTATTTATAATTAATTTTATGAATAATTTATTTTAATTTAATTTATTAATAATTTATTTTTATTTTTTTAATTAATAATACAATTAAGTATCTAAATAATAAAAAATTTAGATTTAGCTTTATTGGTGGTATTAATATTATAACATACGCGATTTGTATACAAATCAGAATAGTTCACAAGCTTCGCGCTGATTTGTTATAGGGTGTCCGTATTAATACATATAAGTTTACATATTATGGATTTATATGAACTCTAGATATATGCTTATAACTTAATTAATATTTGATAAAAAATATAGAAATTATGTATATATAATGTTTAAAATGCTTTACTTTTTTGTATAATATTATAGTATATATATATATATATATATATAAGTTATGTTATGTTCTTGAGAATATTTTAGGTTGACATTTTTTTTCATAAATTTAAAATCGTAATAACAAAATAAGTTTATTGGATGTATCAGCAATATTTTGAATAATTAAAAAATAAAAAATACTTTTTTAGACTATTTATATAATTATGAATATTTAACTCATTACACATTTTTTTGTATGATTTATGGTTTCTGAAATACCGAGAGTGTCCGTATTCGGGCACTGTCCGTATTCGGTTACTATTCCCTAAGTGATTTAGTGCATGTTAGTCATTTTTTATCGGGGATTAATTGTAATATTAAGTATAATAAGATGAATTCGGTTTTATAATTATCTAGATTGGTATTATTCGTTTTTATATACATATATTTTCACCCAGCGTTGTTCCCATAGGATAGTATACTGTAGACTATATATATATATATTTGATGATGATGATATATCGATTATATTATGTAATGGCCATCGTATATAATTGTATACTATATTAATCGTTATATTTTAATACTCCATTATATAACATATATGTAAATATATATATATATATATTATATATATATATATATATATATATATATATATAACATATATTATAAAATATATATTATAAACATATATTATATATATAATATAATAAACACATTTATATATATATTTATATAATTAATTTATAATTTTATAACAAATTTAAATTATAAATGACATATTTATTCAACAATGAAGCGTTCGTGTTCTATTTCCAAACTTTCTTATCGATAGTGGTCGTACGTCTAACTGATGTCTTAGCGTTCACTCTATTCGCCTTAATGAAGTTCTTAACGCGGCTTTTAACGCGGCTTTTCTTCTGCCCGGCAATACCGGCATTCTCTCTCACGTTAAGTCCGTCGCCGTCGCCGATTTCATGGCGGACATTTCTATTCTCATTTCTCGTAGCTTCGTTAACTAAATCAATCGATTCAGCAACGTTCACATCTCCCTCGCCGTGGTATCTATCTTTGCACGCATCGTTGCACACGCCCACTGAATGTATATCATCTTCCTGAGATGTATCCGAAACGTAGCTATGCTGAATTACTAAACTATGTTCACTCGATTCAACAAGTTTTATATCGCCTACTCTACCATAGAGTTTATCATTAACGTCTATAGAAATATTAGCATCCTTCGGTGAATCTGAAATGTAGCTAGGGCCGATAGAACTACCCGCATCCTTACCTGACGATCTAGACGTTTCTATCGCGGCATGGCGTAAACAATCGTATTCTACATCCGGGTCGGATAATGATGAATCACTACCTCTATGAAATTCTTCACATGGATCAGATAACGATGAATCACTATCTCTATCGTATTTTATATCCGGGTCGGATAACGATGAATCACTATCTCCATCGTATTCAACTTCCTGGTCAGATAAATACGAATAATCTTGTCTGCCGTACGTTATTGCCGCCTCGTGTACGTTACGAAGGCATTCTATCCCATCGTCTACATCTGATACTGTATTCATCTCGTCATTAACATCTATTTCGTCAAACACATTAACAAAAGTATCGCGTGTTATCTGAACTCTCGCATGTATTAATTGTTGAGATATATTTTTATTTCGCGATTTTTGCAATGTTTGAATTGTAACTTCGTCACGTATATCTTTAATTCGTCGTATATGTTTTGTATAATCGACCCGTTGTCTTTGATTTATAATGCACATACTTACTTTAAAAATACGTAGAATATTTATAAATTTAACTTTGTTTTTTATCCTCATTTTATTGTGAAAACTAACTACTTCTCTAACTGGATTTGATGAAGTTTCATCAAATCGTTTACAACTAAATTTAAAATCTTTAAATATAGTTTTTGATTCATCAGTATCGCTTTCACTGTCTGCATCGCATCCCGTTTGGTGGTATAATATCGTATTATCATTATATTTTATATCACAATCTTGCATTTTAACATCATTTCTAGAAAGTATATATTAAATATTATCAGATTATATGTTTAACAAAATGTGTTATTTTAAATACCTATCATTTTCAAAATTCTTCGTTTTGATGTCATCATCGATTACATTATCACTAAATTATATTATAACGATGTGTACACGTACATAGGGGAGTACATACACCTACATATATAGAGGAGATTACACCAATTCGGACAAGTAAATTGGACCAGTAAATTATAAAAGTCCTACAATTTTTGATAATTATTTTTTTTTGTATTTTTTATATGTACAATTATATAAAGTTATATAAATAACATTGCCATACAAACTATTTGCAGTTAGATAGTTATTTATAAAATATAAAACTTTTGTTTTTTCAATGTTACCCTAATTCAGAATACTTTTAATATAATTTAATATAAATTAATTATTAATACATATATATATTTAGGTTATATCATAATATTTAATATAAAAATCAAGTTTATTTTATATATATTTATTCGTTATAATTCATTATAACAATAATTAATAATAATAGAAAATATATATTTTCTATGTAGCATTGCTATATAGCGAATTAATATATTAATGGGTACATATATAAGGAACTTTAAAAGAGTAATAATATTATATAAATTTACATTCTTAAAATTAATGTATATAAACTCTTTTAATTTAAAGTTTTAAATATAGTTTTCATCATTTAATAAATATAAACAATTCTATATTTTGTGTTTTTGACTGTAAATAATAATATATGAGGTGGTCCTAATTATGGCTGGTCCGAATTCGGGTAATCTCCCCTATACATATAGTTGATTATAATATAGTTATAAAATTACATTTTTGTGGGAACATTTTTCATAATTTATATGTCGTATTTATAAATATATTAAATAAAAATTAAATACAAATTAATACTTGACTATTATTGATTATATAATAAATATTAGTATTAATAATATTTAATGAATTTAATCGATTTAATATATATATATATATATATATATATATATATATATATAATTATATATAGGTTTATTTGTATTACTATAGTAATATATAGTTATATATAGTAACACATAAAATGAAGTATGTATATATACCTATATAGGTATACCTATACCTATAGTTATATATATTAATGTAATACCTACATTAAGGTGAATTGAATTAAATCATATATAATCGATATATTTGCATACATAAATTGATTTAGGCTTCACTCTTGGTTGATTTCATAGCTATGTGTATATTTCAATTTTTTATTTATATAATAATAATAATAATATTTATTTATTGAATCACACATATAATAATATCGGATACAAATGGACCCCTCAAGAAGTCATAGACTTGTACATGTTATAAATAACTGTGAGGAGCCCCGGACAATACAAAACAAATAGTAACATTTTTTTTCTTGTGTTTTGATTTATCGTTTATTAAATTCTTGATAAACACAAGAGAAAAACAAGAACTATCTGGAGTCGAACCCGGGACCTCTGGCTTACTAGCTTTTGGTTGTCCCACTGAGCCATCGAACCCAGACTACAGACCATCGATATATATATATATATATATATTATTATATAATATATATTATCTTCTATGCATTCTGGTAATTCGTCTTTTGTTTATTATTTTCTTATAAAAGGAACGCTGCACGGTGAGATCAATACATTAGATGCAGCATTTCACCGTAATGGTACATATTGTCATTGTATTTATTATTATTATTAGAGTATATTTATATTGATATATTCAATAGGTCTTTTTAAACAACAGGTATGTGTGTACATAAAGATACAGATAAAGATATACTAATAATAAACTTTTTTACAACATGATCTGTGAACAACATTTTTATTAACCAAAGATCCGGTGAATATAATAACATAAATATAATAATAATAATAATAATAATAATAATAATAATAATAATAATAATAATAATAATAATAATAATAATAATAATAATAATAATAATAATAATAATAATAATAATAATAATAATAATAATAATAATAATAATAATAATAATAATAATAATAATAATAATAATAATAATAATAATAATAATAATAATAATAATAATAATAATAATAATAATAATAATAATAATAATAATAATAATAATAATAATAATAATAATAATAATAATAATAATAATAATAATAATAATAATAATAATAATAATAATAATAATAATAATAATAATAATAATAATAATACTAATAATAATAATAATAATGACAATATGTATCAACACGGTGACATTATTCATTGAATGTATCAATCTCAAAAAGGGAAGTTCCTTTTTTAAGAAAATAATAAAATAAATCCTAATAATAAATTATAAAACATATGTATACAAACATATAGATATAAAACTGGTTATGCCTATGCAATCAACTGATAATGGAGCCTAAATAATTGGTGTATGCATAAGTGTATACATATATGCAAATATATCGATTGTATTATGTAATAACGATCGTTTTTAATTGAATTGAATGTAATATAAATATACATTAAATTAATATACCTACATACTTCACATTATAACATATATATATATATATATATGTATATATATATATATATATATATATATATATAGTTTACCTGTTATTGTTGATGACTATTGAATTGTTTATAATGTGTATTTCGTCTATATTTGAAATACCTAGAACATCTTCATTGCTAATATAATTGGGTATATTTATAATACAAATATGAAAGTATAAACATGTATTCGTGCGTATATATATATAAATATATATATAATTTATACTGAATATATATATATGATATATTATATATTATGTGAACCTTTCAACAGATGACATAATTAGTGATTCATCAGGAGAATTACGTACTGATTTATAGTTGTTATAGATAGGTGACGTGACGCAATATTTCTCGGATGTTTTTCTATTCAAATTATTTACATCTGCGAGTACATTCAAAAAATTGTTTGCTAATTTTATTCCAATAATATGCTTGCGGTTTCCTTTAGTTTTGATCGATCTATACGTTTTATCTAACTTCCGGTATCTATTAATAGATTTACTTCTACCCGTGTGGCTAATATTATCTAGGTGTTCAACTTCCACTTCGACATTTACCTTCTGCATTCCTTAATTATAGTCGATAAATTATTATTGAATATCGATAAATATTATTATATATTTATTATATTAGAATAGCATATGTATAACGGTATACCGTTATGTTAATATATATTATATATTAATAACTTAGTGTACATTATATATATATATATATATATATATATATATATATATATATATATATATATGTATATGTATATACTTATATGATTTATATTATGATAATGAAATGTATGTATTATATACAATAATGTACCAATAAAAAAATTAAAACACTTTTTCACAGAAATTAATACAAAATAACAAGAACCCGCAATCACATAATATTAAAATAATATATATATATATATATATATATATATATTATATTCTATAAATAGATGCTGAAAACAAATGAAAGGTGTATATTTAGATTGAGTATATAAAGTGTATGGTAAAATAAGTAAAACACAGGATTGAATAGACTATACGTTAGAGAAACTATAACCGAGGATAACAATATAGGATAATGCATTTCAATAAGATGATATTAAGCGGACAAGAAATAACACTATGGTGTATGTAACTATAGGTATAACGAAACGAGTGAATATGGCCGCTACGACGGGTAGGTGACTTTGAAGATCAAGCATACACGATAGTATAGCTAGTACGTGAATAGGTATAACAGTGGAAGAGTAGTCATCTAGTTTAATGGTAAATAGTGAGCTCATAATATACAGAATGGTTATATTTCGAATAGAAAATGATGATTAGAAAATATCATCGAAAAGGGATAATGACTATGATATATGACAGCTGTAAATAAGTCTATCTGGTAACACTATAAGTGAACTAATAGAGCAGATTAATAATAAACATACGATTATAAAGAATTTTTGTTGGCAGTTATGGAAACTTTAGAAATATGATTTGATAAAAATCGATTATAGCCAAATGATATACTACTATTTAGAAATAAGAAATGAGATGACTTATCGACATAAAATGTAGGGAATAACAGTTAATTAACAATAAATTAATTTATATTTAGAATATCAGTCTTAGTTATAAAAGGGGTAACAAGTATAAAGTGTAAAATAATATTTGTTGATAAGCCATAGAATAATGTCTTTAGAGCGTGAAATAAGTGTAGAGTTACCAAGCTATGATCAAAGTTCAATTATAAAAAGTACATTATGAAAGTAATATAATAATAATAAGTATACAGATTATAACACTTAATGTGTTAACAATTATCTCTCAATGCATATCACACTAAAAATGGTATAGAATATACCCCAATAGCTATAGCTGTTATAGTTAAAGTCATCGAGAATATGTTTACGGTAACAAAGTTGTACAAAATACGATTATGTAATTAATTAAAGAAGATAGTGTTATTCAGTGTATGATGTCTATGTTTATGAAGTATTATTGAAAGAAACTAAAATACAGTCACTATGTATAGAATATAATGAGTGGTTTGATTAGAATGGACAAGACATACCTATATATACCACCATATCGCCATGATTACTGTGAGAAGTGAATATATATATAGGTGTCTGTATAAACCTATGTATATATTTGTGATAATTATTTAATTAATTAATATTTAATTAATTTTACCTGGTATTAAACAACTACAACTATTACACGTGTTATCTTTATATCTAATAAATTATAAATAGATATTAGTTATAATATATAAAATATAATTAATTTAGATATTTAATTATTTGAATTTTATATTAATTTTTAATTATTTTTAATCATTGTAGGGTTTATACCTATACCTATACCACTCTTCAATTATATTCCTTTACATTATATATACGTATATTTAACATGAATATTAATTAAATATTGATGGAAGGTGAATAATACATATAGCCACTATGATATATTATAATATTCAATTATAGAAATTAAATATACAAATATAATTTATAGAATTATTAAGATTTGGAATTTATGAATTACAAGAAAAACCTATTAGTTATTAAATAGATTAACATGTTATGCATACATAACTAACGTTTTATAATTGCTAGTATGTTTCGTATAATCAATTTCATTGTGGGATTGCTCGTTTAGATATATCTATATATTTTATTTGTTGTATATAAATATTGTATAATAATTTAAATGTATTTAATATAATATTTTACAATTCTGTATTATATATATATATATGTTTATGAATAATATATATATTTAGTTTTAAATATATTCTATAGAAACCATAAATTTGTCTTGTTTCAAATAGTCTATTTTGTTATATACGATATTAAAATTTCATTACATTATTATAATATAATATATAGTGTAATATATATAAATATAGTGTACATGTTTAATTGCAATAATAACCAGTTAGATGTTTTTTTGATGAATCTATCATTAATAATATGTTATTATTCATGAGGGAGCATATCTTCAACAATAACAATCCAGCACTAGCTCCAACTAACATAAACATAAACTATTTGGAAGTTACGGTAATAATTAATGTATACATTAACTATAGTTAGTAAATGTCAATTAATTAATTAAACATTAAAGTTGCAATGCATTACGAATACATGCATGTTAACCACATCAGTGGATAAGGGATCACGTGACATACATCTAACACGCCTACTTAATATCATGTGATTATGTATATCATATACTTTATAGAAATTAAATATTATATATATAGGTATATATAATTAGAAATATATATATATATATATATATATATATAACAAATATAAAATAAAAGCCAGCACCGTTATCCATGACGTGAAATATATTAATGTTCGCATTATCTTTATAGATTATATATATAGAATAACTATGAAATATTCACAAATAAAAGGTATGTACCCTTTATTAGACATTCTCACGAAACCCTTTAATATAAATATTACTTAACTAAAGGATTTGAAATCCACTAGTAGATAATCTCAGAAACATTTTAGTTCGGAAAAAGTTATAACTGAAGATTCACAAATCATTTAATTAGATGTACATCGATTAAAGGGTTCGATTAATGAAAACTAAAGGGTTTTGTTAATGGTGTATATAGAATATAGACTATACCATATATAGTATATATAATATACTCTATAATATAGTATATAGTATGTAGTATATTGCATATATATATATAATCTAGGACTTTTCTCGAGGACATGCCAATTTAATTTTATCGTCGTATATTACTATTCAATACAAAATATGTACATGATATAAGGGAATAATACAGATTATAAAAATATAAAATTGACATAGAACCATTTATTTTACATAACCTATTAGTTGTTAAGTATACATATTTAATCGCGTGGTATGTAATCATATATGTAATATAATATAATACTTTACACATATCTAGTTAAATAAAAATATAATATTATTCAGGAATTTTAGTATGTACAAACTATGCATTTTAATAAATCCTATTCTCCCTTTTTGTTCAAGTAGTTTACATAGATATTTGTTGATATTAAAATGTTAAAAGCAATAAATCTTAGAATCAATATAATAAGTCACAATTTATCATTTAATTAAAATTAGTATAAGAGTATCCTGAAGGAATATCATATATGATGTATACATCAAGTATTATAATATCTAGTATATACATATTTCGTGATATAAATAATGTATATGCATAATATATATATATGTATAAAAAAACATACAACTAATGAATAAATATAGGAAATGTGAAAATTGTAAATAAATATTGTTACATTTGCTTACCGACATACAGAATCAATACCCAATCCCAAATCGTATACTGCACACAATAACAAGTCTATGTATACGTGTTATACAAAGGCTACGTGTGTATACGTATTATACACATATATTATGATATAAATGTAATGGTGGTCACTAAGTGGAAAAATTTTTATCAAACAAAAATGTTAATATATTTTTATAATTGTATTACAATTTTAATATAATAGTATTGATATCATTAATTGAAAAACGAGTTTTTACATTTATTTTATATCAAATTCAAATATTTACTCCTGGACCATGATAAAATATAGTAAATTAGTCAAGCGTAAAATCAATGTTTCATAAAATCTACGTTATCAGACGACGTATGATATTATTGTTGTTGTTGTTATCTGGTAGACGATGCGTCATCGCTTTAATATAATATTTATTATTACATCAAATTAATTTTAAATTGCTAAATTTAAAATTATTACATTTAGAAAATGAGTGTACTAGATATATAAACTTACAAAATATTATAAACAGTATACTATAGTATATACTTATATATATATATATATATTGTTATTTTTATTTGGTGGAGTCCTTTCATCCCATCCAAGAACTTAGATGAAGTTTTCACTTATAACCATATATGGCTCTAATGTCCCTTCGAAGCCGCTCCCATGTTAAGGCATCCATGGTTTTAACGAGAGCCGATCATTTATTTATACACAATTATATAAGATCACTTCTAAATAATATGTTGAGACCCATTTTATAAAATTAATTAATGGTCCGGACAAGGGTCGAACCCGTGTCCTACTGCTTGTGTGTCTGACGCCTTAGCCACTGAGCCACACAGGCAGTTATATATATATATATATATATATATATATATATATTCATATTACACCCTCTATATTTGTATACATATTTCGCAATGATTACTTGCATTCTAACTTCGTCTAATTTAGTGTAAGGTTGACCCGCATCTCTTCTGTGCTTAGAACGTATTCGTGCCTCCTCCATTATGGTTTGCATGTAGTTTAAACCAGGGTCATGTGTTTTCTCCTCGGTCTCTTCCTGTTCGTCGATAATGTCTATAGTGTCCTGTAGTAGTTTATGATATTATTAAATCCTCACATCTTAGCCCATATAATGTTTAACTAATTCAACACAGTAGACACAAGAAATATGGTGGTGTAGTCCTGCTATACAATAGTAAACTAACTGTTCTTACTAAATCGATTGACTCTCTAACTTCTTTTCAAGTTATATCGTGTATACAATGTTCCGCAAATATCAATTTACCCATACAGATCATATTCATATAGAGTCCTATAGCTTATCATGTATGGCTGAGTTATGTTCTTGGTTTTCTCTCTCTCAATATTACTAAAACGAATTCTATTATATTTTCTAAATCTAATAAATTTGTCCAACTTACCTCTCCTGATCTCCTTTCAATTTCCTCCTCCTAAATAGTTACCACTCTTGTCATTTCTGAACTCTAGTAAACATTCCTTATATTCTAGATATTTTATAAATTTCGTTCCCATTGTATTATTGCACTCTATTGTATTCCCTTCATTCTACTACCTACTCTGTTAGGTCCCAAACCTCTTCTTAAATATGACTATTTCTTTTCTCTTATGCTATAATATATATTTAACCTAATTTCTTATTTCTATATTCGTTATTTCGGTATTGTTTTATCCTCAAAGTATTATTATTATCTAATGTTTACCGGGAAATTTTGTTACGTCAATACATTATTTATTATGTTGTTCCCGCACAGGCTAAGGTGCCTACATGTTATGTGATCCTTACATGCCCTTATGTTAGTGAAAATAAACCGTTATCCATCATTATCAACATCAACATCATCATCATTGTCATAATCATTATCATCATCATCATCATCATATATATATATATATATATTTATAAGTATAATATAATATAAGTTTAATTAATAATTCAATAGTATATATTACTAACCTTATCCACAAACACATTAATTAATATAACTATGAATAATAGGACAAGAATACATACTACAAATCTATTCATTATTTACACTAATATTAATATAAATATATGTTAATATTCTTTTAAATAGTATAGCTTTATTTAAATACCAGATATTATAAATAAGTTATACTTAAATATATTATACTATAAATAGTATTTTAAACTAAAACAAAATATATGAAAATAAATATTTATTTGTTTATTAAATATTTAATTTTAAATATATATATTAATATTAAATTCATATTCACTGAATTATTATAAACATACGGTATACCGTTCTTGAAAAACCTCATATATACAGGAAACTTCGCTGCTTTTTAAGATTGGTAGAGTAGTTTAGATGACCAGTCACATGACTATAGAAGCGTTCATACCACCCGTACAATGATTATCGCATCACCGCATTGCTGTGTGGTAAGGTGAGCCGATTGTCTCAGAATAGTATTGCTCACTCAGCAAATAAATATATATCAGCAATATTTTGAATAATTAAAATATAAAAAATACTTTTTTAGACTATTTATATAATTATAAATATTATATTCATTAAACTTTTTTTATAGGATTATAGTTTCTGAGATATCGAGAGTGTCCGTTTTCGGGAAGTGTCCGTATTCGGTTACTTTCTCCTAGGGGAGAGTGCTCTAATATCGACATGCACGTAATATCGACACCCTAAATATCTCCTAAAATATAATTCCAATCAAAAAATAATGAATGTATGAAATGTTAATCAATATAATTCTAATTCATATAAGTATAATTTTGTTGTTGAATATTTATATTTTTTTAATTATAACAAAAAACTGCTTTTTTCGTTACAACTCTAAATTTATGAAATTTGTGAAGTATATTATCGATTCTCAATCATTTGAAAATTCATATATTTTAAATACATCTTATAGATCTAATTATATTTTATAATGTGCCGAAAAGATTTTGTATTTTTCATAATTTGTTACAAATGTATTGACGTTTACCTAAGCAACATACATTTTCATAATACCGACACCCTAATTGCACGTAATATCGACACCATTTAACCAATAAGCGTTATTTGTTTATAATGTGCATGCGTTATGACAATATTCATAAAGTAATAGATATACCTAACAATATACACATATACTTGGAATTGATTCTACTTGGAATTAAATAGTCTTTCAGAAACTATATAAAACTCCTATGTACGTACACTATTCTCATTATGTAATTTAAAACTTAATATTTATAATATAATATAAAATATTAAATATTTTAGAAAATTAATTATCGGAAAACAACGTATGAATTACGTGTGTTAACTAAAAGTAACGCGCATTTAATTCTGATTGGATAGTGGATATTTAATAATATATAGTATATCTAAATATCGATATATATAGGGTGTCGATATTATATGCCAAGGTGTCGGTATTCGAGGCAGTGCCTGTAATATCGACACCCCTATTATCTCAGAGTTAAACAAACTAAATTAAATTTTAAAATAGCCTTTTTTTTTTACCTTTACCTATCCCATAGCATTTGGATGCCGTAGGGGCGCAGTAGAATTCGTCACAATTTTTTTCCATCCCTCTATATTTCTGCAGCTCTCATCGCTTTATTTATATCAAGACCAGTCTATTTCACGATATTGTCTTGCCATTGCATTTTTGGCCTACCTCGTCTTCTTATACCTTCAATAGAACCCTGAAGAATTGTTTTGGACATGGAATTTGATCTTATCACATAACCAAACCATCTCAGTTTTTTCGTGATGACCATTGCTAGTAGTTCCGAATGTGGACCGATTTCTTTGGTAACTCTATTGCGTACTTCAATGTTAGTCATTCTATCTCTGTATGATATGTTCAATAATCGTCTTAAGCACCGCATTAAAATAGCTATTATATGTATATACCTACTTAAAATAACCTACTTAAAATACTTATAAATAAAATTTGAAAATATTTAATTGAGAAATAATAAAGTTATGGTGATTTATTGTTGGGGAGTCAGTATTCGAGAACTCTCCGCTACTTGTATATCTTATCATAGTGAAATATATGTTTGGTATTAATTTATATTGTGCTATTTGAAATAAATGCGAGGTTTCCATAGTTTATTATAAACGTGTCCTTTAGATTGATATATTGAACACGTTCTAGAAATACGTTATTTATATTGAAATATCCAGCCATAATATCATATTTCAATATAAATAACTATTTAATCTTCTTTATATAATACGACATGTACGATGTACAACGTACGTATAAAGAAGATTACATAGTTTATACATCCTGGTCCTACGTAATACATGTGCATAGGTTTGTACTAATGTGTGTCACTACTACCCCTGAGTGTCACTAATACCCGCATTCGGGTATAGTAGTGACACCCTCGTTATCTAAAGTGTTAACGATTATATTAACAAATGTTAATAGAAATTATTTAAATAATATTAATTCATATATACTATAAATTGTATATAGAGGATCAATAGTTTAAGAGATATTGCAATATATGCAAAAGTGTCACTACTACACACCTTTCTCCTATTATCATATTATTATTGTCACACTATAATAATTTTATAATTGAATTAATGTTTAAATAAAATCATCATCATTATCATCATCATCATCATCATCATCATCATCATATACTAATATTATAATTATTTATTCCGACACTGGTACATAGTTTATATATATATACACATATATATATATATATATATATATATATCACGAGTAGAAAATTAAGATAAATAATACAAAAACTAATAACTAAATAACCAACTATCGATAAATAGTATACTTAAAAATAATTCTACAATATTACACATAAAAATATCACAAAATACACGTTCTAATTTAATTAATATTATTAAATAATAATTTTATTTATAAATTTAATAAATTTTTAATAATATTATTATTACAATAAAAAAAAATAATAATATAAATGTAATATATCTATTCTAATCGAAAACGTAATTAGATACTTAAGTTGTAGATACACGTTAGTTTCCTGAATGAATGCGTGAGTGAATGAATGGTAATTTGATAACAACAATTATTATTTGTATAGGTATATAATAGTAATATATAATAGTAATTATTTCATGGATCGATTACAAATACATTAATATTTAAGTAGTACCAAAACCCTTTGGTTATAAATATACTAAGAACCTAAGCTAAATAATTCGAATATGAAAGCGACTAATTAGTAATACTTATTAGAACATAACTTTCACAAGTGATTTATATATACAAATACAGTAATTACAAATATTAATATTCATTTTATTAGTGTAATGCTGTACTAGTAGGTATATATATAAATATATATATATATATATATATATATATATATATATATATATATATATATATATATATATATAGGTAGGTTATACTATACTATAGTATATATAATGCATATTTTTATCAGCTACATATCTTGCAATAGTATTTGTTTAAATTACCTTGATGATTATTGGTTACAAGCAACTCGTATACAAGTAATTTATTTCTCAAAATATTAATTAGTTAACATTGTAACCGTCAACGGTCATAATCAAATGATTAAATAGCTAGATTATTAAATCAATAGATTATAGACAATAGTTAAGCATAATTTATTACTAAATTATATTATATAATGATAAATTACTACTGTATAATATTTGTACTTGTAATTATTAGATATATCGAGACACGCATGTATTCATTCATTCATACGTGAATACTAGTGATGTAAATGATGCCGAGCTTTTGATGCCGAGCCGAGACTTTTGGTTTTAATGCCGAGCCGAAACTTTCATTTTCGGAAAAAAAACGAGCCTGAGCAGAGCCGAGACTCTAGCCAAACGAGCCCGAGCCGAGTTGAGACTTTTACAAAACATTACCGAGTCGAAATTATGCTTTTTTTAAATTACATTTTGATACTTATTTTTATATATTTCACATTTAAATCAATTTAAAAAAAATAATCTGCGCCAACTTCGCGATTCTGTGAATAATAATGTAAATTTCATCTAGTGGTGTAAATAATACCGAACTTTTTGATGCCTACCCGAGACTTTTGGTTATTGATGCCAAGCCGAGACTTTCATTTTCGGAAAAAAAACCGAACCGAGACTCCAGCCAAACGAGCCCGAGCAGAGCCATGACTCTAACAAAACGAGCCCGAGCCGAGTTGAGACTTTAGATAACTGAGACTGAGACTGCATCATGCTTTAGATTTGAGCATCATTTACATCACTAGGGTATACACATGTGAATACATACATCATTGATGACTTAAATATAGTGATATCACGTGATACAATAGGTGACCTAGTTGTGGATAGAAGTTTCACGGGGATATTATTATGCTGGTGTATAATTTAATAACAAATATTATTCAAGGGTATATTTTCCTAGAGATAATATATACTTTAATCAGTACATTTATATATATAGGTCAACTCATTAAACATTTAATAATTACTAGTTCAATGATGTTAATGAAGTCCCCTAGGGGGGTCCGTATAGACAGTGGACATAGCGTATTTGCACGATGTTTACCTTGTTACATGGTAATACGGACATAGACACATACATGCATATATATATATATATATATATATATATATATATATATATATATTTTTATTGTTATTTTTATTTGGTGGAGTCTTTTCATCCCATCCAGGAACTTAGATGAAGTTTTCACTTATAACTATATATGGCTATAATGTCCCTTCGAAGCCGCTATCATGTTAAGGCATCCATGGTTTTAACGAGAGCCGATCATTTATGTATACACAATTATATAAGATCACTTCTAAATAATATTTTAAGACCCATTTTATAAAATTAATTAATGGTCCGGACGAGGCTCGAACTCGTGTCCTACTGCTTGTGTTTCTGACGCCTTAGCCACTGAGCCACACAGACAGTTAAATATATATATATATATATATATATATATATATATATGTCTGTGTGCGTGCGTGCGTGCGTTAGGCAAAAAATGGTATAACATTGTTTATGAAATGTGTTATTTATATGAATCATTTAAATGTATTATAAAATATTATAATATATTTGTTATATAGATTAATAAGATAGCTATATGGGTATTAATTAATAACATAATGCAATTCCACTATTGTAGTAATATGTACATGTATATTAAAGTCATAATTAACATATAAGTAAATTTAAAAATGTTTATAATAAATTAGTAATAAAATTAGAATTGTTAATAACAAAAATACAATTGAGTATTAGAATAATTTAATTAAAATTCAATGAATATTTTTATTAATTATAATAACCACTAAATTATACTAAATAACTAAATATATCAGTCCATATTTATTAAATATATACACATATTTATTTTGTATTAGTATAGCATAAGATATATTGAAAATAAGTATAAATTATGTTAAATGAATATAACTTAAATATAAATATATAATTGATTACTAGCATTACTGTAATACACTTTTTTTTACAACTTTATAAATATTACAATATATTGTTTATAATATTAAATTCAATATTATTATATAAATTATAATGATAACTTTTTTAAGTAAAACTGATAAGTATACTAATAGATATATTAACTTTAATGAATGCGTAACTATATCATATTATAATGTAAACTTTGTTATGTATATTATATACTAGAAATAGTGTATGCTTATCGAAATATTAATTAATTTAATTTAATACAGGTTTTGCATTTCAGATCATTTGTATATCTTTAATATACAAAAATGGATCATTTAAATAATATAGAACCGATGAAATCAAAATTAGACGGTATTATTAAAATATTACTATATATATATATATATATATATATATATCTTTATATAATATGTGTATTTGTGTTAAATATTTGACACGCTATCATACTTCATTCAGACAAGCATTTTAACAACTCATTGTTCAACTGACGTAATTATTATTAATATATTAAATTAATATTTTAGAAATAGGTTACTACTTTTAGAAAATATATAAAAAACTTAAGGATATGTACTAATTTAAATGCTACAAAAATAAAACTTGATTTCATCATTACAAATAATAATTAAGAATTATAAACAAACACATACTATATAGGCAAGTAAACTACAGACTAGAGTCTTTATAAATACCTACAGTAAACATATGTTTATACAAAACTTGAAAATATTCATAAATAAATATTATAATTGACATATATACTATTGATATATGTAATAAGTAAAAAAAGTTTATTAATAAAACCTGATGCTAAATGCAAATTAAAGTAAATAAATACATAACTATTATAATATTTATTTGACAACTATCGATGTATATATACGATGAATATATATTAAATTAAGTATTATACAAATATTATAATATAGTTTAATATCTTTTAATTGATACATTTATTACACTTAATATTTATTATTAAATTTAAAATGTATTAAATAATTTGAATACTATATATTGATATTGATATCATATATAAATCATATATGATTAATTTACTATAATATTATTTATATACTATATGTACTATATGTACTATAATTTATCAATTTAATATAATTATAGTATAACTATTAAAAGTTATATATAATTATAATTTATGGAATTCATGTTTCATTTATATTAGGAAATCATTCTTATAAAATAATGTTATTTTCAATAAATAATATTTATTTATAGGTATGCCATTAAATTAAAATTTAACAAGTCATTAAGTGGATATATTTTAATTACTAGATTACAATAAAAAATATGTAATATGAATCACTATAGTATATAAACTATAGCTTTCAATTATGAAATAAATAACCAAGATATTAGATGACTAGGTTAGATAAATGTATAATTTTAACCGAGTAGTTTTAGACCAAAAAATAATAACTAGCTTATTTTGCTGAGTATACTCATCAAATCATATATACATATTTTCTAAGTGTAGGTGTGATAATCTAACTAATCCATGTAATACAGTTGTGTTATTAATAGTTATTTAGTTATTATTTAACAGAAAACCTAAACCAAACACAATTAGGGTACCTAGTAGTGATTAAATTATGCCGAACTTTTTAATGTAGTGCCGAGACTTTTGGTTATTGATGCCGAGCCGATACTTTCATTTTCGGAAGAAAAAAACGAGCCAGAACCGATATGAGACTCTATCTAAACTAGCCCTAAGCAGAGTTGAGACTCTAACCAAACGAGCCCAAGCCGAGTTGAGATTCTAGCCAAACTAGCCATAGCCGAGTTGATACTTTATGTAACTGATACTGAGACTGCGTAGATGCTTAAGATGTGAGCATCATTTACATCACTATAGTGAGTAACATCACTATAGTTAGGCACTATAGTTCCTACTGACCTTATACCAATACCTATTATTCAATATATTGAATAATGTGATTAGTGATATAAATCGTTTGATAAATCCTGTAAATCTCATTGTTATGATTCTGAAGTATAATCATAATATTGTTGATTTAAGAAATCATTTATCTATTAAATTACTTTATCTAATTAGTTATATAATTCTATATCTTAAATTAAACTATCAAACTTTTAAAAATAACATCATATTTTTCTATTACTAATAATTTTCTTTTATCTAAACATTAATCTATTAAGTGTAATACATTGGTTATTACAATTACAAGTACACTTATCATTATAAACACTAAAATCACATTATATGTAGTATATGTAATGTAGTTCAAACTCTAACTTCTGTATACTATAGTATGCATAGTATACCTTCATACTACCTACCTATCATGACCTACACTTACCGGTTACATTAATACGTATTTGTAGTATATTATATTACCGTAAGTCTTTAGTTATGTTAATTAGTAAATATAGGATTCATTTTTTAAGATTATAACTATCAGTATAGCTCAGTTGGCTAATGCATCATATATACAAGCAATAGGACGCGGGTTCGAACCTTAAAATATGTCATAAAATATTATTTAGAATGATCTTATATAGGGGAAAGTCTCCGATTACCGACCCCCTCCTAATACCGACCCCTAAATTACCTTAATACCAACCCCATGTGATTCATAATATCCAATCAAAATATATCCTTGTTTTACTTTAAAATATGTCGTAAGTTGTTTTTGTATCATTTATATAGATTTACGATTCATGATTACTGTTGATTATATACATACTGATTAATACATAAATATTAAATAATAATACACATTATTTTAATATAAGTACTATACTATTTTAATTTAAATGTAATATTACCAAAGCCCGGGCTTTGATATTACTATAAAACATAAATTCAATAAAAAATAAATTGTGTGCATGTTGTAATTAATTATATTTATGTATATTTACTATTTTTACTGGATATTATAATACTACAATTATTTATACCACGATTATTTTAGGGGGTCGGTAATAGGAGAAGGGGGTCGGTATTAGGCACATGTATCCGATTACCGACCCCCCTGTTTATTCTTGTAAAAATAATTATATCAAAAATTTAAAATATCCACATTATTCATTGCCATAATATTACCCTAATTACAAAATGTCAGATAAACATATTTAATATTGAATAAGTTATTACAAATAATCATGTAGGGGTAGGTAATCAGAAACTTTCCCTTTCCCAATTGTGTACAACTAATTGATTAAAACCATGAATGACTAAACATGAGAGCGGCTTCGAAGGGGAATTGGAGTCATATGGTTATAAGTGAAAACTTCATCTAAGTTACTGGATGGGATAAAAGGACTCCACCAAATAATAAGAACAATTACTGACGTATTTGTGTATTTTTAAAGCCTACAAATCATATGTCTGGCTAGCTGTAACTTATGTATCTATGTAAAGTCGTTATGAATTCATTACGAGACCATTTATGTGATTTGTTAAAGTATATTGCCGAACTACTTCAATGTTTACTAACCAGATTAAGGCATAAGAAGTCAATCATAATTTCGTTATAATTGATACTCCTCGTGCACATTCAATGTCGGGTAATTATAATATTTCTGATTTCGTGCCAACTTTTTGGAATGATTCCCTTTTATCTGCTTATAACGAAATCTGTTTAACTATTTAAGGGAATTATTGCTTATCATTACAAGTCTTAATAATAAGTTATATAATAATAGTTATTTGCGCATATTTAATAATAGTTTCACATATATTTATTTAAACTTTTAGGTATCTTTATTTTTATATTCTTGTTTTCTGGCGAGGACATATAATTAAAGTACTTATCATTATTTAACATATTTATAAATATATGACATATATATTGTATGTATTATAATATATGATGTAGGACATATATAATGATGTACGTTTACATTAATAGATTACGAAGATATTATTATACAGGGTGCCGCATTTTGTATGATAATCGGAGGAACTTTACTCTTCGTGTCCTTATATTATATGAAACAACACGAAAAAGTTTAACTTCTACTTATTATATCGTTATATATATATTATATTATATATATAATATTATACACATACACACTCACATATATGTATATAGTATATGCAGTATATGTCATATATATATTGAATTGAATTGAATTGTTTATTTAAACACCAATATAGCGGGTGCCCTATCTGGTGTATAACAATAACGAAAAATAATAAAAACAAACGAATAGAAAATACAAAATAACAAAAATTAAAATTAAATTAACTTAGATATAAAGATTAAATAAAGCGTATACAAAAATAAATTAAGAAGTGTTTAAATAGTATTTTAGTTTCTTCTAAAATAATATAAGGATAGGACCTTCCGTAAGTCATACAGTAGGACGTTCCATATGCGAGGAACAGCGGAGGAGAATGCGCGATTACTAAATCCGTTAAATAAAGTATTGCTCTCCAACAGAATTGCATCAGATGTTTGACTCTGCTTCAGTATGCAACGACATTTCAGTTGATTATGTAGATAGTTAGGCTTACCTAGGAATATAGATTTATGAGCTAAACAGAGTAAACGATGTTTGCATCGCTTTCTAAATAATAGCCATTTAAGATTATGTTAGTGTTCATCTGTTTTCAAATGTTCACTATGATTTTATTATAAATAAGGCGTATAGAAGCGCGAATAATTCTATCACTCTTTTTGACCTCTATATTCTTTAAGTCACTAAATAATGATCCGCAATAATCAATTCTGGATAATACTAGAGTATTTATAAATAGCTTATTAATATGCTTAGAGCAATACTTTATAATATGTCTAATCCTACGTAGATGAAAGTCAGCAGATTTTGATATAGAACTAATGTGAGCATCAAAAGATAATATACTATCGAAGATAACTCCAAGATTACGAACTGAAGCAGAAGGATGTATAACCCTACCATCAATGATTACCTGTGGAAAATTAGTATATACCCTAGATACATTTATTAGTTCGGTTTTCGAAGTATTTACTAGTAGATCATTTCTAAGAAGCCAATTAATGATTTCAGATGCACATTCCAGAAGTTCCAAGTTAGAGTTAAGCGTGTTAACAGGAATTTTAATAATTATCTGTATATCATCAGCATATATATGGTAGGTAATATTAGGAAATTTACTAATAATATTAGATAGATGACGCAAGTAAATGGAAAATAATAAAGGTCCTAGTACTGATCCCTGAGGAACTCCACATAGTATATCAATGGGAGGTGAAATATAATCATTCACTTTTACTGAGGAAGTTAGATCATTAAGAAATGAAGTTAACCAGCTGAGAGAAGAAGATTCAATTCCAAGTTCCTTAATGCGTTCAATAAGAATATTGTGTTTTAGAGTATCAAACGCACTCGAAAGGTCGAGTAGCAATAGTTGCGCACAATGAGAGAAGTAGAGCAATTTATAGAGCGTACCAGTAATAATATTTAAAGCAGTTTCAGTGGAATAATGTGTTCTATAAGCATGCTGGTAGGGTTCGATTAAATAGTTATTCTCAAGATAAAATATCAATTGTCTACTGACTACACATTCCATGATTTTACTGATTATCGGAAGTTAGGATATGGGTATATAGTTCATAAGAACATCAGGATCAAGAGAGGATTTTTTCAGAATCGGCTTACTAATAGCATATTTTAGAGATTTAGCCATGATTCCATCATTAAGTGATTCCGAAATTAAATTCGAGATAGTAATCAAAAGTAATAACCTTCCCTACTACGTTTGTAAAGACAACCAAAGGAAGAGGATCAATAGGATATGTTGAATTGACATCATAATCAATTTGTGTATTTCAAAAATGGAAGGAGAGGAAAAACTAAATAATTTACATAAAGTTGGTTCAGTGATTTGATGTGCAATCATACTCGGAGGTATCAAAGCCAGTTTGGATTTAATACATTTAGAAATACTAGATAACTTATTATATAAACTAGACACAAAAGAAGAGCACATATTAGAGTCGGAAAGTCTATTTGATATGGGATTTAAATTACTACCAAGTATTCTATTAACTATTTTGAAAATGTTATGCGAGAACCACAGGCATTGAGTTTTTGCTCATAGAAATTAGCTTTTTTGGAATAAATTGATTTCTATATATATATACCCATACCTATAGGTATGTAATACACATACATTGTACACTGTATGACTTACATAACATAAGTCTTATTTTTGTTAATGTATTTATTTTTAAAGTATAAATTAACCATGTAAATAAGCAAATTATTTCGAATATATATATTATAAATACTATAGTAGTATTTATCGCGATATAATATAAATACACACGAACACATACATACACACACACACACAAATATACATACTTACACACATACACACATATATATAAATATATATATATATATATACTTTACATATAATTTTATATATATTTTATGTATATATATATATTTATATTTATACAGAACAAGAAAAAATCAAGAAAAATTAAAAATAAAGCGCAGATCACAAAACTACACAAAATGTGATTACAATACAAGTAATATCTAAGAATGATAATTCAAATGGAAAATCAAATAATACTATAATTAATTGTTAATTTAGTAATATAATGAATAAATTGAATGTATCAAATTTAAAAAATAACTAGTTATTTTTAAATATTTGTTATATATAGGTACCTATATATATATATATATATATATATATATATATATATATTTATTAGCTATATTACAAAACTAGTGTTAGATATTAGTGGAGATTCATACATAGGTAAAGCTGTAGCTATAGAAACACAAACTATGCCGAGTAATAAGAATTTGAAATGTCAACAATTAAAATTCAATAAATAAATTATTTTTTTTAATAATAATATTATGCCTGTATTTATATAATATTAAATAACTATTATAAAGTAAAATATTTATTTTTCATATCTATGTAATTTAGTAGATGTATATTTATTTTATTTTTAAATGTTGTTTATCAAAAATAATTAATTTATTATATTTTTAATATTTGTCTTTATCAATAATTAATACCTCCAGAAATATTACTCGATCAATATAACTTATACGAATCTCATATCTCATAATTTCTTGAAATATATATATATATATATATATAATATATATATATATTATTTTAATTAGGTAATTCCTACTTATTAAATATAATAACATAAATTTAATAAATAATATTTTGATAAAACAATTAATTATATTTTAGTTTGGTAAATTAAAATTCATTCACTGTTTTCACTATTTTCTACATTCGTCATAGCACCTTTTGCATTTGAATAGTCATTGTTAAGTATCTCCTTAATAGATTTTAATTCACTCTCCATGTGGTCTAATTTTAGATTTCTTTTCTGGTCTATCTTTCTTTTTAATTTTTCTGTATCAATATTTAGTAAATAGGTACATAAACAAATATATAATACATTGTTGCACATATATATATATATATATATATATACGATTTTACCTTTATCATTATGCATAGATATAAATAGTATACAAGCAATCATTACCATAAATAGTCCCGCCATTATAAAGGTGGTATCGATATAATAATCATCTGCAATAGCAAGTAACAATTCATTATTATATGTAGATTTAAAACTATATTTAATTGTTTAATTAATTTATATATTAAGATATTAATTTGTGATACAGATATAATAGTAGTATATAATACAGTATGTATATCTTGAAAATATATTGTATATAATATAGGTATGATATGATTATTTATGATATATATATATATATATATATATTGTTATTTTATTTTGGTATAGGCCTTTTATCCAATCCAGGAACATAGATGTCGTTTTAAAATATAACCATATGGCTCTAATGTCCCTACGAAGCCGCTCTCGTGATAATTAACAGCATTGAGGCATCCATGGTTTTAACGAGAGCCGATCATTATTATATACCCAATTATATAATATTACTTAATAATATTATATAATACCTATTGTATTGCTCCGGAAGGGGCTTGAACCCGCACCCTTCTGATTGTGTGTCTTACACATTAGCCAACTAGTCATACAAGTAGTTTTCATATATATATATATATATATATATTAGTTATAGTCAATTTTAATTATTGTCTATGGAAA
This sequence comes from Osedax fenrisi, assembly GCA_964019155.1. Taxonomy (NCBI): domain Eukaryota; kingdom Metazoa; phylum Annelida; class Polychaeta; order Sabellida; family Siboglinidae; genus Osedax; species Osedax fenrisi. The sequence goes on along the minus strand of OZ025240.1, from coordinate 64,663,972 downwards.
AAAATATCAGTATATTTTAATTCAATTATATCCACTAAATAATAAATGTAAAAGAGTAATTATTTTTGAATAACACACTAAATAAGAATAATGTTATTGATTTCCTTCACAGTTTTACAATAATTACAAAGTAATTATGACTTCATATTTATTATCATATATAATTATCATTATATTCAAATATAATGTGCTCAATAATAAGTATACAATATATTATAATTATATATGTATAGGTATACCTATGTATACTAGTATACTATAGTAGTAAACCATACACATATATACTAACTTATATATTCTATAGCATCTATAATAATATTTTAAAATAGAAATTATTTATATATTGGTATACAAATTTACATATAAATATATAGTATAAAATTGGAGATAACAGATATATATATAATGTAGAATAAAATAAATAATAGATTAATACTTGCATGGTAAAATAAAATAAAATATTCATTAATAATGAAACTAAAAATAATACATAGTAGGTATATAACTATGTTCAGATGATGCCTAATATCATCCTATCTTTAAACTTAATGATAGTAGTTTACGTTTGAAAAATATACTCGATAATATCAGAAATTGGATGAAAATATGGGAACTATAGTTAATTCTATAGAATTGGGTCCGACGAAATACGTACGTAGTAATGTTAGTAGGACATAACTGTCCCTCTCATGTATATGTCCGCGGACACACTTTATCAATACAATGTTGTTGTATTGAGGGTATTATATTTAGTGATACTACGAGATACAATATACATATTAATAATGTATAATAAATACTATATTATTAATATATTATCCAGAAGCTTCATTACCAATAATTATATATATATATAGGTTTAATTAATGCATATACATCTTATGTAAATCCATTAGTTGAATATATTTATTCCTTTTAGAAATCTGATATATATATATATACAGCTGTGTATCACTAATTTTAAACATATTGAAAATATTCATAAATATTTCACTAAACGATTTTTGTTAATAACCATTTGTAACAATTTAATATTATCATTATTGTATTTCTAAATATTAACTAATTATCAATCCGTAGATTGGTAACGGATATGGTGTTAGCGTACGAGATACCGACTTCATTTGTGGATATTGACCCAGACATTATTCTGCGAATATAGTGATAGATGTATTCATCGGTGGTATGTAATAACATCGGTGGTCAGCGCCCATCTGTCAACACCCTAATGCCTCTATAGAGGGTGTATCCGCATACATCACAACTCCCGTGTATAACGACTGCACGACTGTGTTACTCGGTCGGCATTAGGGTGTTGACGGATGCGCTGACCACCGATGTTATCACTCGCACATCGTGTCTTCATGCGTGTCTTCATGCGTGTCGTTGTGGCATAACAACGAGACATTATATAGCTTTTTGAGATGTGTGATATGTCTCGGGGAGTATGGGTGTACTAAATATATATATACATTCTACTGGCTCTAGAATATTCCCATGACATAGAAATAGGTCGTCCTTTACCAGAATATGAATTTATTTACATTTCAAAACTCACTTATAGTAAGTTATCTATTATAATAGATATAATGTATAATTATACATACATGTATCTATTTACTATTATACTTTTCTAAAGATTATGTAAACTTTACTATTCTTATAAACTTAGTGACTATCATGATAGGGATAATATGTATGGAATAACTATAATATATGCTAACTTATATATCGTTTAAATAAAATATTAAATATATGCAATATTATACTACCTTCAAATTTTGATTGAACAGAATCCATGTTATTTGAAGATTTCACATTTTTTATATATTCCATTTCGGTTAAGTTTTTAAACTAAAATTAATTTGTTAAATAATATTCGCAATATATTAATATGTATATATATATATATATATATTAATTGAATATAATGTAGTAATACATTACATTATTAATATAATATTATAGTATTATTATCTGTATTATTACTCTAAAACAAATACAACTTTAATATACAAAAATATGTATTTAATTATATTAATAGTATAACCTATATATATATATATATATATATATATATATATATATCCTATGTCCTATATGAAGTTATTTTGAGATATCGATATTGATCTGTATTAATAATATAATAATCTATAATCATATGAATATTATTGTTTTTCATTAATTAAAAAAAATAATTAGCTTATCTAATTACAATTATTATTTACAAAATATTTGAGAATAAACTGTATTCTAATCTTTCTATCTATAGATCTACTGTATACATTATCGTAAGTATTTTAATTAACAATCCTATTACTTGCGATAGGAATAAATAATCATTAAATAAGCATTAACTTCCTATTCTTATTAATGAATATAATTATAAGCTATATAATGCTAAATGATCGATGTTACATGGCACATATCTGTTATATGTACATTGTAAATTGTACATTGTGCATCTATATTATTATCGGCTTATTCTAGTTTATTGTATTATTATTATTGGTATTTATTGTTTACCTACTTTTATTATTTGTATTATATTATATACACCTTTGAGAAATTATTTATGATTTATTTAAGTGTCTAAATAAACATTCAATCAATCAATCAATCTATATTTTCTGGTATAGTATTTTATACAGTACTATTTATAAATTAGATATAATGTAAAAATACAATACCAGCAAATATATAAATTTTAATAAGTTAGATTTAATAACCAGCTATATTTATATATGATAAAAGTATATTTTATAGTAATTAACGTTCCATCTCTCAACCATCGATATAAAGAAAGAATCTTTAAAGAATGTGTTTTTCTATTA